>JAJONR010000486.1:0-235290 GCA_029582245.1 Solanum etuberosum | reverse complement strand
TATATATATATATATATATATATATATATATATATATATATATATATATATTGTTATTAATTTTAAGGTGTGTGAAGGAGATCCTTGATGGCATGTATTTCTAATTTTTTGTTGATCAAATATATCTTAAACCTTAACATATACTATTTAAATGGTTCAATATATAAAGTTTATTAAAAAAACAAATAGGGCCGTGGTTAATCGACAGACTACCTTGAAATAAAAGAAATGGAGAAATAAATATTAGTGAAATTATTAAATTTGAACAATTAAAAAGAACATTTATAACCATTTCCATATAAAACGGTGTATTTTTAATTTTTTGTTGATCAAATATATCTTAAACCTAACATATACTATTTAAATGGTTTAATATATAAAGTTTATTAAAAAAACAAATAGGGCCGTGGTTAATCGACAAAACTACCTTGAATAAAACTACCTTGAATAAAAGAAATGGAGAAATAAATATTAGTGAAATCATTAAATTTGAACAATTAAAAAGAACATTTATAATCATTCCCGTATAAATTACCAAAGAAATTTATCCAAGGAATAAGGGGATAGTTTAGTAGTTGAATTCAGTGTTAGGCATTTTGGCCTCTTTTTGATGTTTGTTTACATATAACATAATAATATAGTTGTGAAAAGCAAGTACATATTTTTGTATTTTGTTGCCTTCTAAAACAAGAATTATGTGAAAAGGGGGAGTTAAAGTGAAACTTGTGTATGTATTTTGTTGCCTTCTAAAGCAAGAATCATGTGGAAAAGGGAGTTAAAGTGAAACTTGTGTATTTAGCGTATTCAGGATTTCGAGATGATGGGTGTATTATTATCGAGAATTATGTGGAAAAGGGAGTTAAGTGAAACTTTAGCGTATTCAGGATTTCGAGATGATGAGAGTACTATTACAAAAAGGTTGATCTAAGATATAAATTTGATTGGTTCGATATGTAGATTCTTATTATTGAAAATCGTACAAATTTTAATACTATAGGGCCAAAATTAGAGAGGTCTTATTTATTTTAAGAAAGAAAGATAAAATAAGATAAATATAAAATTCAAAATTTAAATTTTTAACTTCGCGTAGAGCTGTGTATCTAAATATCATCGCATTATATCATACTCTGAGTATGAGTTTACACATCTATATTTCAATATTTTTTTAAAAATATAACACTAATATATATAATCTCGGAAGGGGAGGGGGAGGATGGGTTCACGTGAACCTGGTGACCCCCTCCCTGATTTTGTTGTTTGTATGATATGCTGAAAGTTCCTTTTAAGTCATTTTAATTTTTTTTTCAAAAAACATTAACACCCTTGACAGAAAAATTAGCTTAGTACATGTATAAGAAAAGCAAACAATCAATGCATTAATAGACAATTAATTATGCTTTAAATCGTAAATTAATAAAAATTATAAACTTTTCACTTTATTGTAAACCACAACCAACTATAGATAAACCACACAATAAAACACATTTCACATAGGTATAAAGAAAAAAAAAAGTTACAAGAGAGAATAAATAATTAATGGCTTCTCTATTTAGCACCACTTTCATTATTTTTTCCATAACACTTTTTTTATTCCTCAATATTTCTCAATTTTCTATGGCTGATCAACCTCCACTTACTACAAAAAGTGTATTAGAGTCAGCAACAAAACTTGCTTTAAAAAAAATAAATGAAGCAAAAAATGTGGGAAAAAAATATTGTATTAAACAATTATTATATGCACACAACAAACTTGAAGAAGCAATGAAGAAATACAAAGAACAAGAATTTGTTAATGTTATTTCTTTAGCTAATGAAGCTCAAAAATCTGTTAATAAATGTCATGGAAATGAAGATTTAGGAAGTCTTATTCAAACAGCTATAGAATTTGCTAATATAGACTTAGATTTAAGCTAGTGACTTTATCATAGAAATCATACTTAAACAAATTAATCACTATAATATGATTATATGTACTTATGTCCTCCTTTTTTAACTTATAATGTTGATTAACTTTCTTCTGTTAAGACTGACATCTCTAATAAATGTAGTTGAATGAAACAACAAACGTGTTTTCTTATTTTTGAGAAATTTATTTTTCTATTGAAAGTATTTTTCAAAAATTTATGGGACGTGAGAAAAATTAGATGCTCCTTAAACCAGCTATTAAACGACTCCTTACTATCAAACACAAAATGAGCGGATATTAGGTGCCTAGTTCTTCAAAAAAGAAGAAGAGAGAATTAAATTTACTATTCAACTTTGATTATGATATAGAGTTGCTAAGATTAAAGCTCCATTAATATAAATTAACCTTTTAAAAAAATATATTAAAAGGATAATATTAGAGTAAAAAAGTCAAATAGAAAGCAAATTATGATATGTAATGTAATACGAAGCACGAAATTATTTATTTTAAAGTGTATTTTATACATTGTTTTATTTTGTTACTCATACGATTCATTTACTGTCATATTTCTTTTTACATGTTTCTTAAGAAAAATATTAACTAAAAATATAATTTAATTTAATTTTTTAAGCTCAATATAATTCGTTTTGTCATCACTTTAATCTTTCTCTACATTATTGAGGTTAAAAGTAAAAACTGAAAACTAATGTTATTGATTATATATTGGACATTATTTTCTTTTTACAACTATTTTGAACTATCTATTTTTTTAAAAAATAGAGACGGTAAATAAAATGGACAGAAGATAATAGTTTTGATGTGAACATTAAGGGTTGTACTAATTAATCATGCAGCTTAATTTATTGAAGTGTTGTAAATTTAAGGGGAAAATATACTTCTCAATATTGTAATTTAGAATGGACTTACAAATATGTTTTTGATGTCTAACAAATGTGCATATTTATCTTTTTTGTTAACATAATTTTATTAAAAGATATATTTTAAAATTGATCTTTTTTAATTTTAAAAGTGTAATATGACTTTAAAAAATTACCTTACTCATTTTTTACCCCTCCAGACCTGTCCTAAACGTAAAAAAATAAATTAAAAATCAATCCCTCTTCTGCTCGAGACTAAATAAAAGAGGATTAAGTTTTTTCTTAGTTGAGTCGGATTTGAAAGGAATAAAAAAAATAGATTAAGTAATTGTTTAAACCACATGTTATTGGAGATAAAATATCAATTTCAATTTATTTTTTTAATTAAGTTTGTTAACGAAAAGGATAAATACACCTCATTTGTTAGTACATGCATCAAAAGGCAAATAAGTAATGCCTTAAATTGTAAATTTAATAAAACCATAAACGTTTCACTTTATTATAGACCACAATCAACTATATATATAAATCACACAATAAAACATATTTCACATAAGGAAGAAAAAAAATATCAATTAATGATGTTTAGGGTCAGGTCCTCCGGGACTATTCCTCATAAGCTTGTACTTTCTTTCTTGGCTCTTATCAACTTTCTTACTCTCGAAAACTACTCGAAATGGTTTAGTTAGCCCTTTTTTCTTACGTTGTTCATATTCTTTAAAAGTGTTGTCATATTTGTAACGAATTTTTCGAAAATGCATTATTTTTAGAGGATCCAACACAACTCTTATGACATTTTTAAAGAGTTCGAACAACATAATTTTTTTTGGCTTTAGAATCTGAGCTTCTCTACATTGCATCATAATTATGAGCACCATAATTACACAAATGTATAATTTCCCTTGAGACATTTTCATAGACTATAAGTTGTATGCTTTAATTTACACTAAAGAGAGTTGTAGCTATTTATGGACATAATGCTCTAGTATATATAGATACTTTTTTCATACAAAATTGGAAGTGCACAAGTAGCATATGTCATTATTTCATTGAATTAATTAATTTGCTTACGTAGTACATTAATTTGGATGTATCTTTAAGCTAATGACTTACAACAAATATGTTACGCCATATGAGCGGATATGTAGCTTTTGGTACGGTATCATCTGAATTCATTACTTTCAAACACAGTGTATATATATAGTGAAAAGAACGCATATATATAGGGCTTATGCAAAAGCTATTGCAAATATGCTCCTGTATATATAATACTCTACTAAAATCTGAACAAATATTAGATTAACAAGTTCAATATTAAAAATCTTAAAATTTAAAAAGTTTATATTAAATTAATTTTTTTAAACCTAAATATACCTCTTATTTTACCATAATTTCTAAAAATTTCTACCATTTAAAAAAATTTCAAAAATCCCCTCTCGGATACATCATACATCCCTATTCCCCTCTCGGTTACATCCCTCCCTTCTCTAATATATATATCTCTTTCCTCTCGAATACATCCCTCCCCTCTTTGATACACCCCCCCCTATGTATATGGATGTCTGTTGATGTATCGAAATCCATAAATTTTAAGGGATTCTTGTAATTTGAAAAAAAATAGAAAAATACTTAACACTATAAGATATTCTTCTTGGGCCCACAAGAAATTATACATTATTATTCATATTTGTGAGCCCACAAAACATTTTGTGGGCTTTCAAAAATTGGCGGGCAAGTCCATCGAAGTAGGGCAGACTCGCTCGCCTTAATAAAGTGTGTTCGTTTCGTGGGTGTTGGCATGATTCACCGGTTTCGATTTAGCTGATGTAATTTAATCAGACAAAAAATTTAAGAAATACAGAAAAACTTTGTAATGTTCCATGATCAAGAAAATTGAGCCTTGACACTAATGTGTATGAGATACAAGGAAAACATTTTTTAAGTTCATGTTGTTTTATGTCTCTACATCAAAACGAACTTGATTCAGAAAAATTTGTTACAAATTTTGATCATTCATTGATGTCGTCTTAAATATAAAGCAAGCAAATATTTTACTTGCTTTAGGCTCCAAAAAAAATAATTTAAGATCCCAAAATTGCTAAAAGTTATTGTAAATGTAAATACTTTTCACTCGCAAAATTTATTTATTTTTTCTAATAAATTTCATGTCCAACTTAGTTTCAATATTTATATATTCTTGTATACAATTTCAAACTGTTATGTTTTTTACTTCAACCAAATATTGTCCAAACGATGACCTATCTGTTTGGTCGGAAGGAAAATGATTTTTTCGAAAATAATTTTTTGAAAAATAAGTGGATTTTTACTTATTTTTTAGTGTTTGGTAAGTAAATAAGAAAATATTATCTCAATTAAGCATATATATGTTATCTAGCAAAACGTATGGAGACGGGTAGGGATGGGGAGCGAAGGTTCAGGGGGTATTGTGGGGCGGGATAAACTTAAAATATCATTAAACTCTCCCGATTTTCTAAATTAAACAAGAATAATAAAATATTTTTTTTATTTTTTTTAATATAGAGGTCAAGTAATTTGAAACAGGATTATAAACCTTACCAAATTTGACTTTGTGCCCAGTTCAATAAAAAAACTGAATCCTAATCCCTATCTAATTGGGGATATTTTTCAATTCCAAAAAATCTCATATATTCATAAAAACATATACTAACCTTATTATATAACCAAATTTCTTTTTCACTAATACCACATTGAAATTTCAATCAATATATGTATCATTAATCCAATAAAACATGTCAACCCCTAACCTCAATTTTTACAAGAATTACCACATAATCATACGAATACGAACGAACGAGTAATTAATCGTGTTGATTTGGAAGCAGAATTATTATTACAAAATTAAAATTCACATGTGTATAGATGAAAATTATATATCCTTTATCTTCTAAATTTATAAAATTTAAAAAAATTACTAATAACTTTTATAACATCGCAAAGCACGAACAATTTTATTAGTTAAGGTATATTTCTTAAATTTTTCGTTTTTAGAGATTTCAATATATTCAACTTAGTCAAAAGAAAATTTTCAACTAAACATTAAATTTTATTTCATCTTTGGCAATAAATTCCATTACTTCCTATACCACATTGTTTTATCTAGATTTCTATAGCTAGTCATTTAAAGGAATATAAATTAATTTTATTTTGAGTAGATCCAAGAATTTAAATTTTTTCCACAAGAGTAAAATCTGAATACCATAGTCTTGTAACAATAATACTAATATAATCTCCTCCATCAATGTTGAAAATGAATGTGAAATTGTATGTTATAAAAACAACTCTCATGACTCGGAAAAAAATCTTAAAAGAAAATGAATTTCATAAAAATATTAGAAGCGATTATCTTTACCTCTCTATGCTTTGTGGCTCATATTTCATATGAAGATCTGATAGACGATCTTTGTCAAAAGACTAATGACATTAATTTATGTGTCAAATCTCTCAGAGCAGATCCTAAAAGTGCTTTTGTTGATAAGAAAGGCTTGACACGAATTATGATTCTATTGGCTCAAGCTAAAGCAAACAACATTTTAAGTCAAATCGAAATGTTGCAAAAGCAAACAAAAGAACCTGTTCTAAAGCAATGTCTTGATATTTGTTGGGAGAATTATGATATGGCGGTTTCTCACTATTCAGATTCAGGACGGCTTTCTAAAGACGAGTAAGGGACGGGTAGAGGGCGACTGAAAATGAGGTTCGACCTATAGGGAGAGAGCGATTGAAAATGAGGCTCGACCTACAACAGAATGGGGTGTACGGAAGAACACACCAACATATAGTTATAGTTGAAATGTCTCTGACTTTGATGATAAATAATAGAGTACCAAAACATCTATGGGTTGAAGCATTCATTACTGTCATGTATTTAATCAACAGAATCGTATAATTATAAAAATGATAAGGCTAATGATACAAGTAGGAAAAATTGGTGCTAAATGTTTTTGCAGTACCATTGGAAAATCTATTGCCACTAAATGTCTCATATCCACTAACGAGAATCTTAACGTCTACAATGCAACAAAGTTACTAAAAGATGAAATCTATCGTACTATTGATTGCTCTGCCCGTTTGGTTTAATATCATCTTATTGAGTACTATGTTGAAGATATATCTAGGACGATCACATGACAATTTCACAAGAACAGTGGTCATGCAAAGTGACATTGACCTTTTAATAAATCAAAACAGATGCGATAGATTTTACGTCGATACGCCTAATTCACTTATTTTTAATAAATTGGTGGTCTAAAGTTAAATATTAATAAAGTATGTGCATTTTGTGCGACACACGTACATCCACGTCACATGTGTATCTTGTGTCAATTAGTAGTATGTGATTCATTTATAATTTGTGTCTAACTCTAAAATGACATGATTTGTTAATAATCTTCCAGTATACCTAGTTGCAAAGAGTTTAAAATAATTATATAAAGAAACCACATACTATATAGCTTGGAACTGAAACATAATTATTAGATAAATTCCTTCTTAATTAGTTGTCAATTATGTTTGTTTCAACATAATCT
The DNA here is from genome assembly GCA_029582245.1 of Solanum etuberosum. Lineage (NCBI taxonomy): Eukaryota > Viridiplantae > Streptophyta > Magnoliopsida > Solanales > Solanaceae > Solanum > Solanum etuberosum. The sequence goes on along the minus strand of JAJONR010000486.1, from coordinate 227,938 downwards.
CAAAAGAAGATGAGATTATATAAGTATGATATGATATTGTGTTGTTAATTTAAATATAATGTTTATTTTTATTAAATAAATATGTAATAATCATCGAAACAAGAGCGTAAATATTTTCATTGAAGATGAGAGTAATAATGTGTATAATTAAGCAAGGAGCCAAATAATTTGAGTATTGCTAGTATGTAATTTTACAGGAATAGAGCAAGTGTAAGGGTTTGTAACAATTAATGATTGTTATAATAAATTATTTATCTTATTTTAATTATACTAAAAAATATAGTGTGAAAAAGCATTTTTGATATACGAAACATACATTAATGTTTCATTTAACTCCCTTTAAATGAGGTCATAATTTTTTTTCTCAAAAAAGTATGTTTAGGGAAAAAACTATTTTTAACTTATGAAAAATAAATTCAGCTACTTTTTAGAACTAATTACGCTCCATAGCTATAGTTTCAGTAGCTATGAATATTTTCGTTTGTATATTTCGCATGAATTTAATATTATATACAATTCGTTTTTCAAATTTTTTTAAATGAATTTAGGCTCCTAACTTAATCTCAAAAGTTAAAAGTTAATTGATCTGGACATTAGAAGATACAATAGCTCTAATCAAAGCCCAAGTTGAAGATAAATACAATAGCTTTAATCAAAACCCTATTTGAAGGTGACAAAATTGATCTATGATCAATGTTTGTGATTTCGAAATTCATAAAAAAATTGAGTCCGAAAGTATATTGGAAGTATTTGAAAATGGACAGAAGTTATACCCAAATTGTGAAATCTAAAAACCAAATGTTACCTTAATGTGAGGTTGATTCTTTGCCACAATTTCTTTTGATAAATATTCTTGGGAATGATGAAGAAAATATAGAGAGACATATTTTTCAACATAGCACATTTAACATTATTAAGAATGTTAAAAGTGTGTCTTCTGAGTTTTTCCAATATAGAGCATAAATGAGAAAAAAGTCGAAAAATTTGAGGAAAGAAAAGAAGATATTTTTCATTCCTAATTATAGTCGTTCCACAATGCAGATATAGGGGAGAAGTTATTAGATGTAAGATTGTTTTTACGGAAAATGGTCAAAATTGTTACTGAAATATACAAAATTGATTACTTAACTCTCCGTTACATTTCAGGAAAAAATACCCCCATCATTATCCCCTAGAGACCACAAATACCTTCGAAAGTTAATAATATGTCTAATTTTTAATGATATAGCAAGCCATGCGGAACTAATCCCTCCGCCTAAATTGCCAACTAGGATTCCCACTAACCCATTCTTATAACCCATCAATTCATCTCCTAAACTAAAAACTAACATTCCCACTAAAATTATTAAGTCAATAAAGAAAAAAGTTTTTGAAATCATTATCATATGCTAAACTTGTCACTTTTAACGTTGTACTAAAATACTCCATTTTGCATGAAACTTATCATTTTTAACGTTGTAATAAATTTGTTAGGTGGGAAAATTACTTATTGCTTGATTTATTATTTAGGCAGAATATAACAGGACTCTTCCTGATGAGGATTTTAATTTGTAAGTCAATACATAATTAAAAAAAAAGAATGAATTAAATTTGAATGAAGTTTGGGAAAAGAATTAGATTTCAGATATGAAAATATACATTTTTTCTAATATATTTGCTTGTTTTGATTGGGTTAAATTTTGACTCGTTGAGTTATACTTTTAAATTTCTAAGAAGCTAAAAGTGCTAAAAAAATAAATTAATTAATAAAAGTTATTTTAGAAAATTAAGATGTTTGGACAAATTTATAGGAAATAAAAGTGCTTTTGCATAATAAAAAATTGTGTTTCGAAAACTAAAAAAGTAAAAAAATTTGAATTCTTGGGCAAACATAAATTACTGAAAATTTGACAAAATTGCTTTTCTAAAAGGTTACCTAAATACAAAATACTACTCTCCAAAAAACACTTCTAATAAAAATAATTTTAAAAAGAAATGCCGGTTGATTTGGTGTAATCTCATTGTCTCGTTTGTCTTTAAACTTATTATTCAATACTCATATATTATATTTTACCTTACCTTTTATTAATAGTTTTACCCTATATCCTACTTTTCTTATAAATTTATCCTTCAAATCACCAATGTACGATATTAGATAACAACGAAAAACGACACAATTTATTCAAACATTAAATTCATCAAAATAATCAAACACGATATGATATAATATAATACGATATATTATAAATAACTACCCTCAAAACAGAGCGTAAATGTTTCACAAAATAACATTTAACTTCTCATTGAAGAGACCGTAGAACATATGATATTGTGCAATATTTTTTGTATATATGCACAAATCAAATGGATGGCTAGAGAAAACAACAAAACATTATAAAACCAAAAACAAAAACAAAATTAATGGAAAAACTTTGAGGATTTTCAAGAGTTGTCTTCCCACAGCATGCTTTCCCTTGGCTTTGAATTAATTGGATTATATTGACCTGTATATATATCAAAAAATAAAAACAAATATTAATTATAACATAATTTTATAACCGTATATAAATATCATGACATGTTTAATACTATAAGTTATAAAAAAATAATTAGCGCTATACATAGACGTGACCAATCAAACATGACATAAAATAAAGACATTTTAACATATTTACCTGCTCGATTAAAATAATTACAATTACTAGTTAAATATATATTAATTATGTATATTCTATGTATATAATACATCATATGCAAAAAGTATTAGTATTTTGATTATTATTTTGGTGAGTGACTATACCTATATATATGCATGTAACGATCTCTAAAAGTGAAAATCAGTTACAGTAACTACGTACCTAGAAAACTTATTTAATATACACTAATAGTATAAAAATCTTCAACACTATATATTGGTCCATAAAAGTTATTTAATTTTTTTTTTAGAAAAAAATATATATGTTGCTAGGAATATATTCTACCTGTTAGAAAATATTGCTGGTTGAATTCATTATAGACTTGTTGTTGAGGCACAATAACTATAGAGCCATTACTATTTTCTGTTCTTAATTTTTCTATATTTTGGACATGATGTAAAGGATTAATAATCTTATTATTATAAGATGACCATGATTCCACATTTGAATTATCATGATTTATATAATTAACATCATTCCTCTTAGTATTAATATTCCATCCATTAATCAACCCTTGTGTTGTTGCATCATACATCATGCCGTTAACATTATTATCAGTATTGTTATTATTACTCTCCACTCGTAAAATTTGTTGGTATTGACTTTTGTACAACTTGAGTTCCTCATGAACCCTTTTGTACTCTCCATATGGGCCTAAAACCGGATCTCTTTGCCTACAAAACGCTTCCCATATGAGCGATTCAATCGCCTTTCTCCGATCATCTTCTTTTAGATTTTTCACGATTTTTGTGATATTACTAACCCCAAACACCTTATGTACTGCTTTGAATTCACGACTTTTCTCCGTGGGGAAATAAGGAGCTAGTACACACTTGTCCGTGCATTTCTTTCTTTGATGCTTGCACGATGCGCATGCAGCTGTTCCGCTAGGTTTTTGCATATTTTCTATACCGCGCGAATTCAAGTTCAATAAAAATAAAAAAGAGAGTAATTATAACAAAAAATTAAAATAAAATAGGTACTATGGTTTAATTTTTGTTGGCTGGAAAAGTAATACAAAAGGGAATTAAAGAGTACTTATATACGTAAATTATTGTAAGGTGCAAGAAGAAAATGTACCTATAGTCAAGAGCACGAAAAGATGGCCATAATTAAAGAATTAGAATAAAAAGGACAATAGGTTGATATATAGGGTTGTATATAGGTAAATCACACGAATAGTAAGTGCATGATACAAGTTAATTATTTTAAAATTTGCAGACTAATCTTGGTTAGTTATATTAATTACTAAATTATTTTATAAAAAAAATGATTTCTAGTTAGAAGTTCTCATTTGCATGAGACCTGTCATTTGTCAACCGAATGAAATTTTATAGGGAACTTACGTAAATTTCACTAGTTTAGAAGCTAATTATTTATATATACTCTACTTTACAATGTTACGTATCTTACCAAATTTTGGTGCCTTCAGATACGTTCAAATACATGTATCTCAGATACGTGAGGTCCAATTTAGGTCTAATTTGTTCTAGATACATTGTATCCAATTGGATTCGCATGTATCTGGGATACATAGCAAATCTCGCTCGCCTCTCTCCCATCTCGCTCGTCACACCATGTATCTAGTATCCCAGGTATCCAGATACATACAAATACATGTATATAGTGTGTATCTAGTATGCTCACATGTAGATGGGATACATATAAATCTTGCTCGCCTCTTTCTCTACTTTTGTGTATCTGGTATAGCAAAAATATATGTATTTAAGTGTAAAATACGTAGAAAACTCTTAATTAATGGTAAGATACATAATATTTTGAAAGCATAGATAAAATAATATATATGATAGTAAGTATATCTAATTAGGTAGTTTCCGAATTTTGTACAAAATATTGCACAAATTTGTCTTAAAATAGGATAGTCTTCAACTTTTGTCCCTCATATGTAGTGTTTTGCATTTTTCCCCTTTAGCAATTGAAAACGTGAATTCTATAATTATATATTATAGTCCAATTCGCGCAAATCTTACCTAATTTTAATATTTCGTTTAATTATCAAACAAAATTAATGAAACTTTCTTTTTTTACTAATCAAATATTAAAAAAAATTACTTTTTTAAAAATAAATTAAGAATGTTTCTTATGAATCAGATTGAGCTACATATATATTTAGTCCAAAGAAGTTCAATTTTTAGATGGCTTGAACATAAAGATCAAAACAAATTAAATTAATAAATGACCAAACTAAGATGGACAGACACTTAAATTAATAAATGAGCAGATTATTAGATTAAATCAGATAAAAAATATTTTCACAAACTAATTTTATCAAGCCTAAACAAAAATTACATTAGAGATCTTAGGAAATGAATTTCTTTGGGTTGACAATGAGATCAAGGCACAAATATTTCAATTAAGGATATAGCCATTTTATATTTTCCTTTAATTTGTAACCCTTTTTTTAAAACTAGTAAAATTGTAACAATATGTTGATCTTACATAAAATGTGTAATGAAATATATTTCACCAAATATCTGGACCCCTTATCACATTAATTCCTCCATTATTCGTAAAGTGATCGAGTGCTGATATAAACAAATATGCATCTACATCAAATTAATATAATTTATTATGATTAAGTGACTTATTGAAGTATATATATATATCTCGTTAAATAAAAAATTATATTCAAACATTATGATTACATACATATATTGACTTAATTTAAATATCTTATATGAATAACTTATTATTCTTTGTGCCGCATACTTTCTTAAAGGTAAACTGATGCTGACAGATCTAAACGATAGGAAGCGAGTCCTTCAGAAGCCAATAATTTTGATTCAGTAAAAAAATTATTCCGTACGTCAAAAAAAAAAAAAACTCAAACTCATAAATTTTAAATCTGAACTCGTCTTTATTAACAACAACCAATTAAGTTAATCACTAAAAAAGTAATAAATCTCTTGTTGACTATCATGACTAGTGCCTCTTATTATTAAAAAAATATATAAAAAAAGACAACTAATTTTTAATTGGGAATATGAGAGGAAGGTACAAATAAAGAAATAAATTGGAAACATATTGGCCTACATGTGAAGTTAGTTTAGAGACAAAGTGAGAAAAAATGCATAAAACATTCACATGGCAAGACATAATATCTTCTTCCACATTCCACAGCTCATCTTCCACATTAATATTCCATTACTTTGCTTATATATTTATATCATAATTTTAAAAAAATAAAAATAAAAATAATGTTCCCAAACATATCGAACATATAGAGTAGATATTCACGTTAAGTGATAAATTAATTATTCCTTCTTGCATGTATAAATTATTCCAGTTGAAATTCGATTTATCTTACTCATAATTAAGGATTTTAATATTATAATACTTAACTAAAGAAAAAATTCTGTATATTGGATCGGATTCAAACTATTTTTTCTTAAAATTAAATAAAATCCCTTTTATTGGTGCGAGTTAAGTGGACTCGCTCCTATTCATATTAGTATTCCAGACCGGCTATCTATGATATGAATAGACAAACGGATATCGGAGGAACCACATTATAAGTTATGAGTTCGATTAAATCGAGCAATTTTAAAATTTCACGAATTTAAATTTGAAATTTATTGTTATATTATCTAATGAATTATAGATTTGGATCTGATTATCAAGGCTTTTGCATTCGAGCGAGTTCATAACTAATGTTTTTATCTGTGTTAGCACTTGAGATCGTCATTCTAAAATTGAGAATCATGATAGCATGCGATGACATCTAATTTTTCATTGATCAAGCGGTGCTCAATAGCACGTGCATGACAGTTATGCTAGAAAAAAGAGTATGTAGAGGAATGTTCTTTCTCAATTCCTCTTAATCATAATTATGAATGTTAACTAGGGTGACATAATTGTTTCTTCCTCTCTACTAATTTCTTTATCGATACTCTTTTCTTTTTAATCCGTTAGAAAAATTATATTTATATGTACATACATTTTTTTTAGGTTATCAAGAGTCGATGACCCTTACTCTTGGGTAGGTTTATCTCTGTCATTAATTAAGACGTATTGATTAATATATAATCAGTCTCTTAAATTTATTAGAATATCTCAATTCCTAATAAAATGTTCAAATTAGGCACTTTTAGTTTAAAATTTGAAAATCTTTTTGCATCTCATTCATTTATTAATTAATTAAATTAACAACATAAAATATGTTATTTTATATGCATCTTCGCCGTATGGCGATTTGTTCCCTTATATTTATACCAAAATTATTTACATAGGAGTAGGACTAAATATCCTTTACTCCTTAACGTGTTCTTGTGCAAAAAGAACATAGAATACATATCTTTTATATGATAAAAATCTGCTATAAAACAGGGTAAAATACATTTCCACAATTATATTCCATTTAATCATACACATCCGCTTTCAATAGTCGTAAAAACTCAAACATTTTACACACATAACTAAAGGAGATAACACACTTATATATATTTAATTAACTTAAATACTTAATAGCTTAATAAAAACACACACAATTTTTTTTTCTCAAAATTTGAAAATCGAAAGTGTCTAGTTAAATTTTTTTTATTTAGAATTGAGGTATTCAATTGAACATAACTGAGTTTGAATATCCTGACAAATTTAACAAAATAACTATATATTAAATCATTATAAATTTCAAATGTATATAATATGTGTAAAAAACAGTTCTCATTTCTTAAATTTCATATCCAATCAAACGGTGGAGAATAATTTATGTCAACTAGAAAAATAATGAAAAAGAAGTCATGAGGCTTTAGATGATGAGTGATGAGCACAAGGGTACATGTGGTGTAAGTCCTCTATATTATTAAACTATTTGCTACTTTCTAGTAATACAGTTAAGACTCCAAACTTCCTACCAGCTGTTTGATAGCTGTCCTAACAATCTCCCCATGTGATACCTTCTTAATACACCCCTCTTTAATTTGTCAATTTATCATTGTAGACAAATTTTAATTTTCTTTGCTTCTTAATGAGACAAATATTCAAACTTAATAGACATTGATAGCTCATGAGACAATGTCATGTGTATGTTCTCTTCTAAAATCTTTATCTTTTCTTCACTTCATGACTTTGTGAAAAACACCCTTTACATTTAGCTTTGAGTTTCTCTGATCGGATCAGATAGCCCTTCCTTTCTTCAGGCAAGTATCTGAATTTAACATATCTAATTTTATTTCGATCAACAACTTAGAGGTATGTCTGAATAACTTTTTCTTTACTTGTTGGTGTAAATTCATCATCTATTTTTGTAGTTTTCTTTGAAATTCCATTGATTTTGACAAAAAAAAAAAAAAAAAACAAGAAAAATGGCACACTTACCACCAAGGGCGCCTAACATGACACAAAATTGGCCTGATTTTTCGCTTCATCAAAAAATGGAAAACTTAGCTCCGTCCGCTCATAATTTATGGGCGGACGAATTCCTCGACATGTCGTCGAGGCGTGGGTCCCACCGGAGATCAATGAGCGACTCCATTGCTTTTCTAGAGTCGCCCATGGTTGAAGAATGCCGGAGGCTATCCAGTACTACTCCGGGATCCGATGGGACCACTAACGGTCACGAGGAATTCGAGAGATTCGACGACGAACAACAGATCATGTCCATGTTTAACGATGACGTCCACGACATGTCGTGTTCCAACCCGTCATCGCCGTCCGATTACATCAACGTTAATGAAGATAAAAAGATGAACGGCCCTGATCAGATGATGATGCAGCTTAAGAGTGATCAAAATGAGGAAGTTGAAAGCTCATGCAAGACTAATGAGGAATTAGCAACAGCTAATCAAAATGCAAGTACTAATAATGAATATTCTTCTGAAAGAGTTGTTGATCCCAAGAGAATTAAAAGGTACTTATATACTTGATTTTAAATTTTATGTCTCTGTCACATTAATTTGGAGGTAGAGAGAGGGATCAGAGTACACATCTTTCAGTTACGTGACAATTATAATATGTGGATTATCTAGTGAATTAAATAAATTGTTATACGTAAATAATGGAGTAAAATACTTATAGGAATTATCGTGATTATTACTGGACACGAAGTGTAAGAAATATGAGAAGACTGAATGATCGGTAATTATGACAGGATATTGGCAAATAGACAATCGGCGCAAAGGTCTAGGGTGAGGAAACTGCAGTACGTATCGGAGCTCGAACGTAGTGTTAGCGCTCTTCAAGTATGTGAAATTATTTATCAAATAATTTTATCTTAAATTTCTCATGATATTAATTTGTTTAAATTCAAATAAAATATTACGCATACCTCTCTTATTTTCTTGTTTGATTTATTGAAGGCTGAAGTTTCTGTACTGTCACCAAGAGTTGCATTTTTGGACCATCAACGTTTATTGCTAAATGTTGACAATAGTGCCCTCAGGCAAAAAATTGCAGCTCTAGCCCAAGATAAATTGTTTAAAGATGGTAAGTTTTTTTTTTTTTTAAACCTCATAATCATAATCTTTCATATTTGTGGCTATATATATAATATAATTTTGATGAAAGATGTTTAATTGATCATCTTCGATATATGTAGTGTCGCTATTGTCTCTGATATGCATCAATAATTAAACTACGAGTCCCTAATCTATATGCATGTAAAGAGATTAAACTACGAGTCATGATTCTATATCCATTAAGAAGGTCATTTTCCTCATTTTAAAGAAAAATTCATATAGTCAAACGAGTTCGAGATCTCCCCTTACATTACAAAAAGGGTGGAGTCCCTTAATTCTAGTATTCTACCAACGGACCAAATGCAATTCGGAAGATGCACTCTTTACTATATTCCCTATTTCTGTTAGTTTCTCAATATATATATATATGTATGATTTTTTTCAAAGTTAACGAGTGTACGTGTACCCCAATCTGAATTGATGTTCACTATTATATGCATGTATATAGCTCATCAAGAAGCATTGAAAGTGGAAATAGAGAGGTTGAGGCAAATTTATTACCAACAGAACATGAAGCAGCAAATGGACAACAACACTACACCACTTGCTGATTCAACTAATACTCCTCCTGAGATCAAAGTACAACTTAGTGTCAATTAGGTAGTTTCTTCGTTTCAATTTATTTATCCTGTTTCAACTTGACATATCATTTAAGAAAATAAATAAAAGTCTTTTGAATCTGGTAATCTTAAATTAACGGTATAATGTGCAGGAAAACTAGACTATCTGATGGCATTTAGCAAATTCATGTGGGAAAATCTCCTTTATCTGACAAGATAAGATCACTGAATTGATCTCTCACATTTTCTGGGACCATAAAAATCTTATTTTATTATTTAGTCAATGTTTTTTTTTAATGTTTAATTCATTTTAATTCCTTCAACAACATACAAGAAATATTGTATTATTGGAAGGGTAATAGTGGAAATTTTTATTGGGATGTATGAAAGAAGGAAATTGTAATTGATTTTCACTAATCGTCAAGAGAGAATTGCAAAAAATGAAGTGTTGATTCCATGGAGAATATTTTTTTTTGTTTATTTTTCAGTATATATATGTCAAAATAATTACTTCCTCCGTCCCATTTTGTGTGGTACTTTTCGAATTTCGAGATTCAAACAAGTCTATCTTTGACCGTAAGTTTTTCATAGATCTTTTAAATATTTTGAATTATCAATTATTGTCACTTATAATACTTTTTATGTAGTTTACAAATAAATAAATTTCATTGCAAAAATTTAAAGATTTCATGCGCAAATTTTCGGTCAAACTTAAATGGTTTGACTCTCGAAAAACGAACGTACAGAGGTAGTATAATGTTAACAAATTGGAGAATATCTTAATAAAAATTTTGAACACTAAATAATAAATATGCAACAAGCATTGATAGGCGAAGCAACCTGAATATTGCAACCTAAATGACAAAAGTCCAGTAATCGAAAATATTACTAGCTTATACGCTTTAATTTGAGTAGAAAATTTTATTAAAAATTCGATGTCTCTCCTCCATAAATAAAAAATAGTGATACATCACGAAAATACCCTAGAATGAGTTAATTTTTCTACCAAACAAACGTAAAATAGCAATAGAATTAAAGTAGGTTTAATTTTTTGTCGATACAAAAAGAGTAAATGTCCTTAAATATATGTTGCATGCAAAATAGTACTACGTAACTAGAAAAATAAACGAAAAATAGCAATATAGAATTAAAATGGGTTTAATATTATTTAATTTCTTGCTTGACAGTATTTTCAATCTATATTATTAGTCATACATCCCATCTAATATTATCCTTATACATAGTAAATAGTGACATTAATAACAATATGGGGTACTATTTTTATTCTAATACATCTTATTCACTACTATATTTATTCTACTATTCATTTAATACAATAAACTAAACATATTCAGTATACACCATATATACTATTCTTATATCTTATACAAACGATCTTTAAAAGAAAATAGTGAATATATATGTATATCAAGTCTAAAATAATTGGTACGAGCAATGAATATGATGCAGTGAACGAGATCATTTCTTTCTTAATAGAAATCTCAATTTCAAGTTATGGCTATTAAAAAAAATTCTTGATAAGGAGTATTTTCTCGAAATGGATCTAATTGCGCGGTATGAATTCATATTAACGGACTCTAATACAAATACTGAATGCCAGATAAGAAAAAACCCCAAAAAATCATTATAATTTGTAGGTATGCATGTAATACTCATTTCACAACTAACAGTCTGAGCCTCTGAGGTGAGTTATATACTGCAAAGAATTGGACACCACTTCTATTTGAAGTAGTCGATGAAATACGATCTCTAACAAAAAATTATTGTTGTATGTTGATTTTGCACAAATTAAATTATCGAAATTTTTATAGAAATCAAGTTTGAAAGAGTTCTGTTCAAACTTGTCATGATTCAAATATATAACATCAACAATAACACACTCAGTATAATTCCGCAAATAGAGCGGGTTAGAAAAGAACTCATTTAGCATCAATGCTTTGGAGTTTATAATAGTACAATGTTACAAGTTGTACATATTTTTTGACACTAGCTAGCTAGTTGTTTTTAACTAATGACTTATAGAAAGAAAAAAAAAACTACCAATTGATGGACTTAATTATACATATATTAAGGTTGTCTCATTTGGTCCATTGTTTTATAAGGAGTGAAGTAACTACAAGTTTGATTCGACTTTGGAGTATAAAGTGGAGATCAAATTAAACAAATGGTACGTTAAAAAAATCTCAATTTTATCCTTTAGGTGACTCAGATGGTATGATTTGAAACCTACATAACAGAATTCTAAGTTTGAAACCCTTTGTCTGCTGTTACAAGGGTTGGTGCTCAGGGCAGCTCAAATGGTTTAGTTTGAAACCTCTATAATTGGAAGTCTCAAATTTGAAATCATTTGTCTGTTATCATAGGGGGTGACCTTCTAGGTCAATTTCTTCGCATAGATATTTGAACAATTATAACATCATCCATAATTGACATCCATCACTTGAACAATGCAAAAGAATTGCTAGAATGTGTGCTTTTCAGAAATTTAGATTATGATACATATATAACACATTGATTATTTTGTTCATATTTTTTTCCTTTATATTATAGCTCCTTTATATTGCTTTAACAATAGCCAACATTTCTCAAGCACAAACAAACAACCAATTCAGAATCGTCCTAGCACAAGTTTAATTCTACAAATGTCTGAAATTTAGTTATATAAGATCTAAACTTCACGTAAAAATGATTAAACATCCATTAAATATGACCTAAATATCATACCAAAATGGTTAAAGTCAATTATATATAGCCTAAACCTAATGTAAAAATGTATTCAAATAAACTAAAATATGTATATGTCTAAATCCCAAATTTGTTTGTTTGAAATTGATTTAAAGTGGCTATAACTTAAATAAAAGTCTTATAATTGGCTATTTATAAAAGTCCTTCTTTCTCCCTGCACCACCCCCGCCCCCGCCCCCTACCCCTCCCCCCCACTTTCTGCATCTTCTTCTCAAATCCTTTATCTCTCTTCTTCTTCATTTTCTCTCTCTATACATACATATATCATATATAAATATATATATATATATAGACGTATTGAGAGACCACCAGTAATGGGGGCGTACAGATCGGACGACGATTACGATTATTTGTTCAAGGTGGTGTTGATCGGTGATTCCGGCGTCGGAAAATCTAATCTTCTATCCAGATTTACACGTAACGAGTTCAGTCTAGAGTCAAAGTCAACGATCGGCGTTGAATTCGCTACTCGTAGCATTCGTGTTGATGATAAGGTCGTCAAGGCTCAGATTTGGGATACTGCCGGTCAGGAACGGTATCTCCATTTTTTCTTAAATCAATTCTAATTTTTTGCTTCTATATTTGATATATTAGCATTTGCGGTAGAAATTAGAATAATGTGTTAACATTTGAGATCTGAAATGCTGATACAATATTGATTTGCAATAATTGACGTTATGTTGTATAGTTTTTGTTGTAAAGTCAGATCTGATACTTCCGTTAGATTTGCTTAAGAATACAAACTGTACCAGTAGGACAACAACAATGACATACTCAGTGTAATTGTATAAAGTAGGGTCGGGTGAGGGTAGTGTACACAGACGTTACCCCTACTGAGGCAGAGAGGCTGTTTCCGAGTGCAAACTGTACCAGTGAGTAGCAATAAACGATATGTGTCATTTGTTTCAGAAAATGTTGAAATGTTCTCTGATTGCCTTTGGTTGAAAGAAAATCTCTTTCAGGTTTGGCATTTTTTTTTGGTTGAAACGAATGCCACCTAAATATTTTGCAGAAAAATGTCAATTTCCAATTTTTGTGTGTTGATTACACTGAACTGTAAAAACTCTTAAGATTGTTAGAGGTGGACGTGCGGAACTGCTAGGAATTCGCTGTCTGAATAATTTTTGGAGATCATAGTCATTCTCATAGGAAAAGCCACTGCCTTTTGTTGTTCTTGCACCAATTCGTAATCTGAGGGCAAGAGAATTGGACAGACTTCCCTCAGAAATCAAAGACCGGTTTTCTCCATATTTCTCATCCTGAACAAGTTAGCCCCCCCCAATTGTCACTGAGAGCACTTCACAAGTGAACTGTAGGCCCAGGCTAGAAAGGAGTTCAAGCTCTGTTTGGCTCTCCTCAAATCTCCCTTTTAATGTATTCTACTGCCTCCAATGATACCCGTCAAAGAGGGCTTTCAGTTAACTGATCTAGAAATGGGTGATGTCGGAAAGCTAAAAAGAAAAACAACAGGCTTAAGATTATTACTTATAAAAAACAACAACTATAGTCTTAAGCTGGTCGTGTCTAAAGTGTCATACATTGGCATCTGCTTTGGTGGCTAAGTGTTGCAATTGTCTTTCCCATATGAGTTCTAAGCTTAGAGAAATTTGGACTTTGCTAAACTCTGAGCATCATATCAACTTGAACATTGCTTTACGAAATAATCATGCAGTTTGATGGCTTTCATGTTGTTTTCCTCGAACAAAAGATCCAGGGGATCAACTAGGATGATCAAGGCTACAATAGTGAACTTTTGAGTTTAAAATTACTGCCACCCTACTCATTTTCAAATAAAATAAAATTACTGCCACCCTACTACTCCCTGGGGATCTAGTCTGCATAATTAAGTTAGTGTTCACATTTTTTATCATGGATTTAAGATGCAATGTTTTTTTCCTAATTTGCATTCATTAGGGTAACATTGATATTTGAAATGATTTAGTCTTTGTTCATTTTGAAGTCCGAAATGAGATGTGATCATGTTCTTGTTATGAATAAGTTTGGTGTACTAACTACTAGGAGACTCTTTTCATTCCTTATCTTCTCCTATCTATTGTTGTATTAGTTTTCTAGCCTTGACTTTCTTCTCCTATCTATTGTTGTATTAGTTTTCCAGCCATGACTTTCCCATGTTTCTATAAACTTCAACAGTCTTAAGGTCCTATAAATATTTTGTGTTCATCTTCTTTTTCCTGGTACGATTTTCATGTCACTGTGTATCTTATTCTCCAGTAAGGAAATGTTTTGATTTGATGCGTTGTATCATATTAATTTTCTCAATTGTGCTCTTTGCTTAAGATATCGCGCAATCACAAGTGCCTACTATCGAGGAGCTGTTGGAGCATTGCTTGTCTATGATGTCACCCGTCATGTAACATTTGAGAATGTAGAGAGATGGTTAAAAGAGCTCCGAGATCACACCGACTCTAGCATCGTCATAATGCTGGTGGGTAACAAGGCAGATTTGCGTCATCTGCGTGCTGTTTCGACTGAGGATGCCCAGGCATTTGCAGAGAAGGAAAGTACATTTTTCATGGAAACATCTGCTTTGGAGTCCATGAACGTTGAAAGTGCCTTCACAGAAGTGCTCACTCAAATACACCGCGTTGTTAGCAGGAAAGCTCTTGAAGTAGGAGATGACCCGGCAGCACTTCCCAAGGGGCAGACGATTAATGTCGGAGGCAAGGATGATGTTTCTGAAGTAAAGAAAGCTGGGTGCTGTTCTGCTTAGAACAAAGAGTAATCTAAACCGCGGAAGAGATTCTTTTTGTTTTGAGCTGAATTTCACATGACATTTGTACTTCAACCTCTAACCACATGAATTGCTTAGCACTAATAGCTATATTCACTGGACAACTAGACATTGTTGAATTGAGTGCAGCCTCAAGATTGAATACCCAAATTAGCTTTATTCATAGCATTCTTTATCAACACATTTTATCCTGCCTTGTAATTGATTGTTTGATTAATTGTGAATTGAGGAATATTTTCAATTTCTTATGCTCTGTTTGTGTTAATTTTTACGCATGATTTTAGAGTTTAGAATACAAGGATATTGACTGTTTGGCTTATTACTGCCCTTCTTTTCGACCAATATAGATGACATAAAGCCCAAGAAGTATACACAGAATTCAATTAAATGTGTTATAGATGTCAATTATAAACAGATTACATGTCCAAAAACTAGAATAAAGAATCAGTTAAAATAAGTGAATTGTGATTGCAATGTGAGTCATTACAGAATAATGTAGGCAATCATGTGTTTGTGGGCAAAACTGAAGCTCTACAAAAAGGACATGATTTTTTCTTCTGCAACCACTTGTTTATGCATTCACCATGAAATTCATGGCCACATTGAAGTGTGCCAATGCTATCTTCATCTTTATATTCAAGTAAGCAGATAGCACATGCTTCTTGTTCTTCATCATCATCATCACCATCTTCGTTGGCGTCTATGTCCATAACACATGTAACATAACATGTACTTCTTTCGAAATACTCAGACATATCTTGATCCACAAACTCATTAATATCTTCTTCCTCCACCACCTCTTCTTCTTCTTCGTCTTCAATTTCATCAGTATAGGAGGTGTCATCAAGAACCGATTGTGGCACTTGAATATTGTAACGAATGTAGTTAGTATTCACTTGCATTCCTTTTCTGGCTTTCCCCTCAAGTTTTTTTTAGAA
The DNA here is from genome assembly GCA_029582245.1 of Solanum etuberosum. Classification (NCBI taxonomy): domain Eukaryota; kingdom Viridiplantae; phylum Streptophyta; class Magnoliopsida; order Solanales; family Solanaceae; genus Solanum; species Solanum etuberosum. The sequence goes on along the minus strand of JAJONR010000486.1, from coordinate 211,771 downwards.
TTGGAAATCCTTAGTGCATTAATAGGAATTTAGGAAATAATATTTATGGAATTAAATTGGAAGTTAAACGGAATGAGGAATTAGTTTCCTATAGTGTTTTATTTCCTTTTCTTTTCTTGCTTTCCCCCCAAGTTTCTATAAAAAAAATATTATTACACAAATTTTTAAGTAATTCCAACGAGATTAGGAGAACAACCAAACACAAACTATAAATTTCAAAACCGCTCAAGCTATGTTGTTTTACAAATGATTGAGTTTAGTTATTTATGATTTAGACATCATGCAAAACTAGTTGAAGTTTAGTCATTTATACCATGTATTTTATACGAAAATGTCTGAAGTTGCTTTCTTTTAAATTATCAGGTCCCGAGTCGGGTGTCGGGGTTAGGGTCGTGTCTAGATTAAGGTGTTGGGGTCGGGTCCTAGTTTGAATGTCAGGTCCCGAGTCGAGAGTTAATATCAAGTCCTGGGTCGGGTCTGTGGGTTGGATTCCCGATTTATCGTCTGGGTCGTGTACTATACATAGGCGAACCTAGGATTTGAAGACTCCGAATGCACTATGGAGAAAGAATCCCTCATCTAGCAATTTTAATATTATATATTATAAATAAGCCTCACTTATAATAAAAACAATATAATATGTGGTTCTAGCTGGGCTCGAAGCCAGGTCGCGAGGGTGGATGTATTGGCTTGTACCAACAGTACCAAGTACCATTCTATGTTTTTCATGGGGCACTGTTAGTTATATCTAGTTTTTATCAATTTCTCAAGATAGATATACATATATGTACATGATTTTTTCCGAAGTTAACGGATGCACGTGCACCCACCTATCCATCCTATACCTAACTTGGCTTCCTTATTCTTTGTATCTTACCGTATTATTATTTATGTAGTTCTCAAATATGTAAATTTTATTATAATGAAGTTAAGCATTCTATGTCCAAATTAATAGTTGGTTGAAAGTTTGTCTCTCAAAATTAATTATAGAGCTAGTGAAATCATCAAAACTCATATTAGACCTCACCAACCCCAACTTTTTACTTTGGTCAAACCTCCTTAGTTTTCAACTTATAAAATTGAAATACTTCCCTATAACGCAATCGATCATGAATCCTGTCAGCCATTCCCTCAAGTCATAAATAGCTAACCATAACTATAAAGATGGTCATACAAGGGAAAAGAAGTAAAAATGACCTTCATATCTAACACACCCTTAGGATATTCATCTCCACTGAAAATACTGCATATGTATGATATACTTAGAGAACCAATGTAAAGCATATAGATAGGAGAAATTACCGATAAAGCCAAAATAAGGCCTTTAACTATGAAAATGTGAATTGCAAATTTGAATTAAATGTCAACATATTGTAAACAAACACATGGGTTCAAATGAACTAAATGTTGGAAGAGCATGTCCATTCAAATGACACAAATACTCAAGCAAAAGGGTGATTTAAGCTTTTGTATTCTTTTTGAAGTCAATGCAAGTCTGGCAATCACAGTCTGAGAAACAACATACTTCACATCCAAAGCACACACAAGAAGTGCAACCTCCACACGTCGGGGAACGCAAGCATCCCTTACACGCCCTTCGGCTAGCTCTCTCTTCAGCATCATCACATGAAAATCTAAAACACAAGTAAAACAACAAAAATACATGTTCACCAAGAATACAAGAAAAAGAAAAGATCACAATAATATTTTGATAAATTCTAAACATCACTTCTGGAATAAATGAATGATATCACTCATCTAGTATCTTCTTGTAATATTCCTAATACAAATTTTCTGTCACGGTGCTATATAAATGATCCACATGTTCATAAAGTGTGATGCTCAATAATGATATTTGTCTAACTTAGCAAAATATAGTCTATGTCCTCTAGAAAAGAAGGTTGATTTAAAAAAGAAAGATTTCTAAGTTACTTGCATGAAGTACTCGCATTGCATGAAGAAATTTCTACTTAACATCAAGAGCTTAGAGTATTCCAAAAGAGTATGTGTTGCAGCTGTCTTTTAGAACTACATGACCTAAATTCAAGCTAGAAGATGACGTAGGGCAGAAGAATGTTGAGGAAGTGCACACCAGAATAAATTGCTATATTTTAGTTGTTTTCTGTTTCCTAGTTTGTTTAAAACTCTGTTAGCTACTGTTAAGTATTAATTCTTCAATTTCAGCAAGCAGTAACTTAGTTTTAGTAGATTTTTTTAGCATTACTTTATAGCATCTTAATTAAGCTACATGTATTTTTATTTTAGTCTAAATTTATCAATAGAAGATCACTTTCCTTTTTTCTTCTTCAATCAGTTCTTATTCTCCTCAGTTAAATATTCTATGAAAATGCAGGAATTGAGCATCAACTCACTGTTCCATATACTCCACAGAAAAATGGTGTCAGTGAAAGGAAGAACATATCGATAATGAAGATGTCGAGATGCTTGTTATATGAGAAGGGCCTTCCAAAAAAGTTATGGGTAGGAGCAGCTCAAAATAAATCTACTAGATTCAGATGAGAACATTAATGATCAACCTGTGAGAGAAACAAGGTCGCTCTCTAACATATTCCAGAGATTCAATGTGGTCACTTTAGAGCCTTCTGGATTTGAAAAAATCGTTTCAGATTCCAAGTGGAAAGCTGCAATGGGGGTGGAGCTTGCAAGGATTGAGAAGAGCGAGACCTGACAGCTTATGGGAAAACCGCAACATCAAAAGATCATTGGTGTGAAGTGGGTTTATCGCACGAAATTAAATGCTTATCAATCTGTTAACAAGCTCAAGACAAGACGTGTGGTGAAAGGTTACTCACAAATTTTTGGAGTTGATTATTCAGAAACCTTTGCTTCAGTTGCTAGGCTTGATACTATAATGCCGTTACTAGCTATTGCTACTCAAAAAGGTTGGAGAATCTTTCAAATAGATGTCAAGTCAGCCTTTTAAAATGATTTTCTGTAGGAGCAAATTTATGTGAAGCAACCTCAAGGTTTTACTGTAAAGGGACATGATGACAAAGTGTATCTATTGAAGATGCCTTTTATGTTTAAAACAAGCTCCAAGGGCTTGGTACAGTCGAATTGATGATCACTTTCAAGGCTTAGGTATTAAGAAAGCCTAAGCGAATCAACTCTATTTATTTTTTTAAAAAATGGTTATATCACTATATGTTGATGATCTTCTTATAACCGGCAACAACCATGAAATGATAGATGAATTCAAGGTAGAGATGAAGAAAGTGTTCGAAATAATAGACTTGGAAAAAATGTCTTACTTTCTTGGAATGCAGATTTATCAAACCCAAAATGAAGTGTTCATTTGTCAAAAGAAATATGCAAGGGAGATAATGAAGAAGTTCAAAATGAAAGATTGCAACTATGAACACTCCAATGAATCAAAAATAAAAGCTGATTAAAGATGATGGCAATGACAAGGTTGACGAAGCAAGTTATAGAAGTATGGCTGGATGTCTCATATATCTCATTGCCACAAGACTCGACATTCTGCAAGCAGTAAGTGTCTTGTCTAAATTTTGAATTGTGCAAGTGAAATGCATATGAAAGCAACCTAAAGAGTGATAAGGTATGTCAAGGGAACTTTGGACTATGATTTTAGGTTTGAAAAAAGTCAGAACTTCAAGTTGCAAGGGTATTCTGACAGCGATTGGGCTGGGTCAGATGATGACATAAAAATCGCTTCAGGTTATTGTTTTAGCCTTGGTTCGGGATGTTTTTCATGGTGCTCAAAGAAGCAAGCTACCATGGCACAGTCAACTGCATAAGCTGAATTTATAGCTGCAACAACAGTTGTTAATCAAGCTCTTTGGCTAAGGAAGATTATGTTAGATCTTGATCTAAAGCCACAAGAAAGCACGAAAGTGTTTGTGGATAATAGGGCTCTCGCTCAACGGATCAAAGGTACGCCGGGGATAACAGGCTGATGACTCCCAAGAGCTCTTATCGACGGAGTCGTTTGGCACCTCGATGTCGACTCATCACATCCTGGGGTTGAAGAAGGTCCCAAGGGTTCGGTTGTTCGCCGATTCAAGTGGTACGTGAGTTGGGTTTAGAACGTCGTGAGACTGTTCGGTTCCTATCTACCGTTGGTGTTAAAGGGAGAACTGCGAGGAGCCAACCAGCCATAGCAATTTCTCATAATCCAGTTTTTCATGGAAAAACAAAATATTTTAATATCAAATTATACTTTCTCGAGGAAGTGCAAGAAGGTGGAGAGATGAAATTGGTTTATTGCAAGTCGGAAGATCAAATTGTTGATGTATTCACTAAGTCATTTCATGTTAACAGGTTTGAGTTCCTTATAATGAAACTTGGACTATGCAGTTCTTGAGCCAGGAGGAGTGTTGCAGATGTCTTCTAGAACCACATGACCTAAATTCAAGCTAGAAGATGACGTAGGGCAGAAGAATGTTGAGGAAGTGCACACCAGAATAAATTGCTATATTTTAGCTATTTTCTGTTTCCTAGTTTGTTTAAAACTCTGTTAGATACTGTTAAGTATTAGTTCCTCAATTTTAGCAGGCAGTAACTTAGTTTTAGCAGATTTTTTCGCATTACTTTACAACATCTTAATTAAGCTAAGATATATTTTGATTTCAGTCAAAATTTATCAATAAAAGATCCTTTTCCTTTTCTCTTCTTCAATCAGTTCTTATTCTCCTCTGTTAAACACGAACAATATGGAAATCAAGGAAGGACCAATATAAGAAAAGATTAACATTAGCTTTTAAGGGTCCTTTAGCTCATTGTATGATGTACATGTATTTAAAGTCTATTTTTATCTAGTAGTTAGTATAAATAGAATAAGAAATTAAACATGAAAAGAAAACATACTTGTCAAAAGGAATATCTGAACACTTAAAATTAGCATTCACCAATGCATCATGGTAGCTTCTGCATTCCTTCTTAGAGCGACGATAAAATCTACGTCTTTTATCGCACTCAGTACATTTGATAAATTCATCACGATGAATAAATTTATGTGGCCTCTTGGCATGCTTTGGAGACATGTTGTAGAATTTAAGTAGTGCAGTCTTTATCAATGGAACTTTATAACCATCAATAAAAACCCAAATATTATTTTTCCATCTGAAAGTCTCTTTTCCAGCATGTTTCTCAAATGCAAATGGAGTAAGATTATCTAATCACAAAACATCAACTTTTATTAGTATCATAATTTGTATCAAATAAGGTAATAAATTGACGATTATATATATATATATATATATATATATACCTTCAGGGCAGCCATGGTAACATTCACAAGTAATTTTGAGTTCACCAGAATTGAAAATCCTAAGTCTAGCACCAGCATCGCCATGTCTACGACTGGTGCATCCACACACAACCTCCACGTAATCATCTCCTCTCTGCAACACACTTATGTTGCGTAATTCTTCTTCACTAAACATATCGCTTCACTGTTGCCGTTACTTTTCACTCGGTCAAAAACCAAAAAGCGTTTTATATAAAGATCAAATCTTTAATAAAATCCTATAAGAGAAGGAAAAAAAGGAGAAGCGGTGAGTATTAATTGTGTGATGCCGATATATAGAATTGATTATACGGGGAATTCATTGGGAGAGAGAGAAGAGAGGAGAAAACCGAGAGGAAGATAGACAAATGAGGTATTTTTATAGAGAAAAATCACCTGAGGAAGCAACCAGATTAAAGTGAAAATTGATTTTGATTTGTTTTATTAAACTAAAATCCATACAAAGTATATATGATCGTTTTAGAAAAGTTCAGAGGTACATTTGATCCTTTTCACGTATGAACTTTTTCTGCCTTCATTAATTTAGTGACTAATTTGCATTTATTATTCTTTATGATCACATTTATTTGTTTATTATCTTCTTGTAAAAGCTACCACGATGACCCAATTTTTTTTCTAGATACAACGAATAAATTGTTGAGAAAATATTTTTTTATCTCAAAAATAAGTTAAATATATTCTATAGGTCAAGTTCCTGAACATCCAAAAAAACATACATTGACCTCTTCGTTAGCTTTCCAAATTAAATCTGGCAAATCTATAAATCAAAATAATTTGAAAGGAAGAGCATTTCAATAAAGATCTTCTAAGAAATGAAAAAAGAATGAATATTTAGAATAATATCATACACTGATTACAAAATATGTTCAAAGTTCTGACATTGAAAGGAAAGAAACATAGATATTGCTATGATACAATATCGAAATGCGGAAAATGAAAGAAACCCTAAAACCTAAGAGAAAGAAAGAAAAGGATAAAAAGCTAGATACAAGAATGGAACTATTAGGCAACAATGACTATATTAAAGTCAAAACCTCCTATTAAGAATACCAAACAAGCACCTAAACTATAGAGACACCCTCAAAAGGATTGATCCTTAAGCAAGCAATCCCATCAACATTTTCTAGTAACTATGGCCTTAGCCTCAAACTCTCTTAAAGAGTACACTCAATTCAAGAGAATCCATCATATCAAAATAATCTACCTAATTAAAATGACTAAGTCTAGTATTTATACAAAGTTAATTAGACTAAGACTAAAGTTTAATAATAGTTATTATAAAATACTCTTAATAAATAAAGGGTCTTCTTAGGCCAGAGGCTTCTATTTTAAGAATAACTATTTTGCATTATATAGCCTCTTTCTTCAATTAAATCTTTGTATTTCGACTTTAGCATGTTCTCGAGCTTCATGCCTTTCAAATTCCTTCCAAACCTCCAAGGTATTGACTTTGATGCAAAACTCTTAAACTCTTTATCATGACTTGGTGTGCATGCATCATGCTATGTGAAATTTACTTCAACATTTATAGTGTGAGGATTTTATTAAGTCATTAAGGCAGTAAATATTTATAAAAAATGGCGAAAAAAATGATATTATGATTGATTGTAATGTAACTTTTCATTTAGGGTCTTTCCACTTGTAATATGATACATGGTAATCCAACTTCAGATTTTATATGATATATGGTGTGAGAAGAAAGCAATCAAAGAACTCAACAGCTTGAAAGCTCAAAAGCTGTCTGCCTTTGCTCTTGTATTGTCATAGTGCTGCCATCATTGTAGATCTTGCAGCCTCTTTCTTCATCTCCGCAGCTTTGCCGCTTCCTCGGAAATACATGTACACTTGCTGCAGATCACACAACGCATCAAAAGATGTTCAGGTAAGAGAAGACAGTAAAAGCAATGAGATAGGAAGGACAAATGCTTCAACCTGAATAACCCATATGCTGGTCAGTGATTCAAGACAGAAGAATGCAAATCCTATGAAGTAGAATACCTACAAGTAAAAAAAACTTACTTGTTAAGTCAATGAAACGTCTAAAAATACTCGTTAAGTCAAGAACTTGAAGCTTACCCCAACCAAACCATTCCAGCCTAACAGATCAATTGCAGGCAAGATACCACTGTTAAACAAGGGAATACGAAAAGGTCGTTATATTTTAGCATACATACATAGTTAAAAACGTATACATATAAGTCAAAGAGTGAGATTCAGCCAAACATGGTTTTATGATGGTAATGCAAAAGGAAACCGTATTCTAGAATCTCATTGTACCAGCACAAATTGCTTCTTCAAATATGGCAAAGCAACTTACGCTAAAGATTTTCCTTTGAAGAAGATAGGAGGTGCCACAGTAGCAATGATGCAGAATCCAATGTGAAACTACAACATGAATATAAACAATCAGTACTGTTCTCAATAATCAACTGTAATAGAAGAGGAAAAACTGAAAAGGGTGATGTAACATTTACAAGATAACATAAGAAGAACCATCCGAACTTCAATGCACTATCCGTCCTGCAGACGAAATGGACATAATGACATAAACATTTTGCGAGGTAGAAGAGCATTATCAAATAAATACAAGAAAGGTAATGTGAAAATTATTTACCACAATGAGGGAACACAAAATAGTACCTCATTGCACGATACAGAGGACGATACCACAGCACATAGGCTCCTGGGACACCAGATATTAAGTAGATAATAGCAAGAAGCCAGATAGTTATACCTACAATGACAAAAAGAAATCTAGCTGGTTAGTTTTCATTTGCAGATAATTTTTTTTTGTTTAAATCTAGTTCAGCAGCAACCTTCTCCTTTGATCCAAGCTGAGGTAACTGCTATAAGGTTCCATAGAAGACAGGCTGCCAAACCTGCAACTCACCATGTGCAAAGTAAATCGATAAGTGCATTAACAAGAGAGACCAATTAGAGCTAATAAAAAGGAATTTTGATAAGCCTACATCTTCTCCTAAATCATTCTAATAAACTATTTAGCAATGTTTCCCCTGTGCTCTTTTATCTTTAGTTGGAGTGGCAGCTTTGAGATGCAGTTTTTCTTAAAACATTACTACCACAAACATGACTTACAAATCTAATCCAAATACCAAAGCTATCAAAAAAGCAAGTTTGTATATTCTAAATCCACATTTGAGTGTCATTTAAATCAAGTTTGTTGCCTGAAAAATGGGTTTGTGATTTAGAAATCTCAAATGCAAATGCATTAATACTCCTGATAGCTGGAAAACAGTAGTACATATTTTGTTTAGAATAAAGCCGACCAACTATAAGCAGAAAGACTTATCACTATGCATCTTGACATCCAGTAGATATGTAAACTAAAAGGTTGTAGAATAGTTGCTAGCATGGTCAACTGAGAAGCCTTACAAGTATCCGTTCACTAGGGGGCTATGCAGAAGACATTAAAGGGAGTGAGATCGACAGACATACCCAACCATGTAAAAAATGCAACATATTGCAACTTCTGTAGATGGATTGGAATTTCATTTGCAATATCATGATGAATAATGGGGAAGAAAAGTGGCCAATTCTTTTCCTCTATGACAACTCCAGCTGTAGTGTATAACCAAAAAAAAAAATCAGCTCACATGTGGGGAAGAATCAATCAAATAGCTTAATTTAGTTCATATTTACAAAAATGTATACGTTACACCGGAGAACTACCTCTTGCTATAGCATCTTCCCTCCTTTTCAGATCCTAAATGAAACCAATATAACAGCCAATTAACAGAATATAAAATGCACAAAGAGAAATATAGTCTATACCATAGATTGTTTTAAACACTAACTTGAGGAATGTAGTTAACACAAAAACGTTCTCCCTACTAACACAAAAGCAAATGAGGTATGATAGCTTCCAGAGCTAGACACAACAATCACATGATATTCATACTTGATGAACCTCTGAATTGACAAAAGATCGTTGACACAAACAGTGAACTTAAGTTGTTTCTAATATGTAAGAAAAGCAAAAGCATGATAAGTATCAGTAGCCACAATAGGATGTAACACAAGCTTACCTGTTCTAATTTTCTTAGTTCAGCTTCTTTAGCTTGGAGTTCTTTCTCTTTATTCTTCAGATCCTGAATTGTTATATGAGAGCAGTGTCATTCAACCCTATCCCTCGGCGAACACACCAGTAATGTGGTAAAAAAATGTACAAAAGTTAAAGTTGACTATTCTGTTTCACCTTCGGATTATCAAGAGGGATATCAACTGTTGCACCACGATCATAGTCAGCAGGTTCATGAGGAAGAGGTGAAAGCCTTGAGTTTGTAGCAGGAGGAACACTTGCAGGATTCTGAAGATTTAGAGAATAAAATAGTGCATAAGCAAGATAATACATAATCATTAATTGGTATGAGAACAGAGACATGCAAATCGATATTCTAACAAATTCAAGAATTAAGATCAAGCCCTCACATTAATATGTAGAAAAGAAAAGGAAAAGAAAAACTCAAGTTCAGCTTTAACATGATAAAGTATTTCTGTTACATTTATATTGAAGTTCAAATTAAAGTAGATCATAAACCAGAAGCTCGCAGCAGTCCCTAAATTAGGTCATGAGAAAGGACAAGGAGGAGGAAGAAAACACAGCCTTTATCCTGAGGTAGTGTAGGTAGATATCTTGATGTTTTGACTTATACAACGGGCAAACACCAAGGTCTCAGAATTAGCTACAGTACACCATAGGAGAAAGGTTAGACAGGCAATACACCGTAGAAGAAGAATACTGACAATAGGAGAAAGGGTAGGTGGTTTAAAATTTGTAACAGGACCGCATAAAAGACAAATTCTAACTCCCTCATTTTGTAAACCATTCACCAGTTGTAGCTGAAAAATGAATTAGCATCTTGTGTATGCATTACAAAGAATGCCTGATATGTTTGGGAATCCATTGTTTCTTTCTAGGTAATGGGGGTCCTCTCAAAAAACAAAACCCTTAGCCTTTGCCTTTTCGAGCAGGATCCATGTCTTTTCAGGATCTTTACTCATTTACAGTTCTCAGATTAGCAGGTTGTACTACCTCCTTCTAAACTTTCTTTGACATTCTTTCCTTTCTGCAATCTGGGATGTCCAAAAATGCTTGACTATATTTCACTCCTATACATCTTTCACAACTTTCAAATATTCATATACATTAAACTATGTCTAACGAATTTTTAACCAACAACCCTTATCCTAATATTTTCAATACTATATTTAGTACACACACAAAAGTATGGGTAAGGTCTCCGTACATCCTTCCCTCCCCATATCCCACTTGTGGATTACACTAAGTATACTCTGTTGTACTAAATATATACAAGTCAAATTAAAATCTTAAACTCCGCACACCATCAATACCTTCAAATAAAGAGGGAGAAAGAGACCATTAATTCTGAGCAACTCAGAGTTCCAAACTGAGAAATCAAACCTGGAGAAAAGTAATAAGCTTACCATCATATAAAATGGACCGCTACCATAATTTGATTGACCCTTTCCTCGAGTCCCTTGGTCCTTAGAGAAAAAAAAATAAGGAGATTATTTTATGAAGAAACTTATCTAGAATGCACAGAACTAATCATGTAGGTTATAGAAATGAAACATGGCAAATTTTAGAAAACTTTTACAAGAAAGATGAGCTTTTTGAGACTATAGCACACTAATGACTTTAGCATTCAAATAAGAAGAAGAACCAACCCAACAGAATTATAATGATGATCCTCCCCTCTTTAATTACCAATACTCACAAAGATATGACACATGCGCCTAACTCAACCCCATAGGTAACTCATGAAGTGAGGATTACTCAAGTCCATATAAGCAGTCCATTCCCCAACAATGTGGAACTCTAACCCACTCTAACACCCCCTTCACGCCCAGTCCCAGCTGGAGCATGGACCGGGAACCCAAACAAAGATGGGTATTGTTGTTCAACAACATACAAATTCTCTCTAAATCTCCAGCAAAATCATTCCATACACTTAAATGTGACAAAATAATCCAATTGCAACCAGCTTTCTAGTCAGTAAACGAACCTGTATTGCAATATTCTTTCGTCACAGGTCAATTCTACTATATGCATTGCAGGAAATCCAGTCCAATGAAATTAAAATTAACTCCTAGCCCTAAGGAACAAAAACCCCTCAGAAATTTGCAGTATATTCTCCAGCTAAATGACTCTAAATCAAAACCCAAAATGCAATTCACAGATCAGGAAATTGGACCAAACAAACAAGCTTAAATCAACCACAATTTTTTCCATTGACAAATACATTGTTTCCAACACAAAGAAAAACCCACATTTTTTTTAACCCAAAATTCAAAATCCACAAAAGTTCATCCAAATTACATATACAAAATCCCCTGAAAGAGATTTGATCGAATTTACCGAAAAGGAGTTATCTTCCTGTCCTTCATCAAACGGATTGTCATTGTAATAACGTCCAGCCATGAGAGAAATACAAATTCAAACAGATCTTGAAAATGGTGTTTGAAGGTAAATCTTGAAATACGTATAGGGGTTTAGATTAGGAAAGTATGAATAAACGTGATGGTGTAGATTTCTTTCACTTTTTCAGATGTATTTATTTACTATATTTACAATTCCTTTATCTGAAAGCATGTCGGTAAAATGTACTATTTTCCCAGAAGAGATTTGGGGAAATTCATGTGAAAGAAAAACTGAAAGATGTCATTCCCGGGAAGATAACAGAGAGAAATCATGGGGTTTATATAGGTTTTGAGGGTTGGTGGGGAAGATGGGTTCTTGTAAAAAATATTTAGTACAAAGTTCAATGTCATCGAAAATTGCGATAGTTATAAGTATACTTTTATTCTTTTAATCAAAAGTCTAGTATTAATAATATCGCTTTTGGTATTGTTAGGGAGTGATCTATCCCTTAGTGAGAATTTTTGGCATGAATATAAACTATTCGAGCCTCAAAACAGATAGAACGAAAATAATGTTCTTTTCAATGATACATTATCGTATTGTATACTTTGGACTTAGGTTCGTACAAATTTATCTTTCGAACTACGTCATATTGAGTCGCACGTATTATGAGAACTTTCTCTTTTGTATTGATATGGATTCACGTGTTAAATGTCAGGTGCACCTCATCTTTAAAAGCTTACCTGCTTAACTCACCCTCCCTCGGCGACGCAAACTCACAATTTAGTTGATTGGTTTTATTCCAAACACTTGAGGGATAGAGTCATAATTTTAGTGCCAAAAAGTTGAGATCATTTTTGTGAGTGTGCGCATCCTTAAAAGGATGCAAATGCTAACTCTTCAACAAAGATTAGGTAGATGGTAAGGTCTTTTTTACCTATATTGAACTTGTATCTTATATATATCTAATTTACATATTGTTACATGGTTGAGTGGTTGTAGGTCTCCAACTCCTTGGGTAATGACTAGTAGTAAATAACTTTGGCATGTGCCACAACAAGTACATGAGAAAGAATGAAGGTATCCTTGTACAACCAAATGAAGTTTGTACATGTTGCAGCAAGTAAAGATATACAACTTCAGGAAAATATAACACTTTTGTCAAGATCAATGAATTCTATGCATTGGTGCTCACATGTAAGCCTAAATGAACATTAGAATGATGCAGCTTGACAAGAATCAGATGAGCAAGCTATTTTTACAGGTCATTAAGGTCGCCTGCGCTTCTTTGAGGTGCCTTTTGCTTCAGTTTGAAGTTGTCTTTAGCAGGGTGCTTGGCCTGCAAACCGCCTTTTCTTTTCCGAGTATCTCAGCTCCTTCGAAAAAGAAATAATCTTAGGATCTTTCTTAGTTTCTCACTGGCTGAATTCCCAGTATGCGCGTCTAACTCAAATCATTCACCATCAGATCTTTTGTGAGATTCTCTTCTTATCATCTGTATGAGGTCCTGAACAACTTCTGACATTGGGGGCCTGAATTCTCGCTCATGCTGCATAGGAGTTTAAATGTTAAAGTGATATTTGAAGGCAAACCTATTCCACAACTTAATCCTAGAAATATTCTTTTAACCGATTGAGATGACGGACAATCTAAGACTAGACTATTCGGCACACTCAGCGATTAGACAATGCATATTAGTAAGCATTTATGTGTTTCACATAAAGGAACAACAGAATAACTCACCTGAACACAGCGGGAAATTATGTCAGCGAAGTGTGATAGTGATTTAATGGGGTATTTTCCTTCGAGAGCAGGATCAACCATCCTTGTCAAGAGATCAATATCATGTAGCTGAGGGATTGCCCACCTGACCAAGAACTGCTCTCCTCGACTCCGTGTCCTGAATATGATATGCAGGTGTGTTAACTGAGAAATGAGGCACAACTTTATTAGCTCAAAAGGATGCAGAAGGCATTTTTACCGGTCATATGACATTCTGCCTGTTATTAGTTCCAGCATCACCACGCCAAAACTGTAAACATCACTTTGGGAAGTGTAAATCCCTGACTCAAATTCTGGAGCACCGTAACCATATGTTGTGAGAAGTTGTCCCGACAACTGAAAATCAGTGTAATGTCAACTTGATATAGTTTTTAACATACCTTAAATTGAACGCAACAGTAATCAAACCCAAGACTAAGCAAGACTACTTTATCAAAAGAACAACAAATAACAGCAAGATAGATGATCCACATGCATCCTAGAGCAATTTTCTGTTCATATAAAACACATCATGAGAAGAGCACCTTCACCATTTGTTTTACTTACAAAAATATACCCAGTGGAGTCTGGAAAGGGTAGAGTGTACGCAGACTTACCCCAACCTCAGAGGTAGAAAGGTTGTTCCCGATAGACCCTCGGAACAGACAATTTATTCTTACTTCTTTATAGAAATTAAACAAGGAGAGATAATGAGTTCTTTTTCCAAAGAAATTAAGCCATATTTCATGTTTCCGATAATCCAATAAAGAAACACCAATATAGCTTCTTTAAAAACAAGGCATTGATCAAACAAACAATGTCATACTGTTCTCCACCAATCCCCAGAAGTTGGGAGTTCCTCCAATTTGACAGCAAATAAGGGAACTTTCTTGCACCATCTTAGATATGCAGACGTAAAACCTACTAGTGAATAATATAAACAACCGTTTTCTAATGTCAGTAATTATTTTGTCCGGTGGGGGACGAAGACAAAAAGGTAAGTCCAGCAGCACTCAAAAGGAGCTGGAGTGTTTTTAGTGTGTTGGCATGATGCCTTGCCTTTCCCTGGTTCAAGAGCATTTATTACTTTCTTAGATTTGTATCGGAAAATCCCATGGTCAACAAAAACTATAAACTTGAAGAAAAAAAAAAAAGCACAGTGCTATATCGGCCAACAAGGCAAGTATTTGACTAGTCTAGTAAACCAGTCCTCTGTTTCCAAATTTACAGGGAAAAGGTGACCGAACATTGCTGATGACACTGAATGTCACATTAAGCGATGTGAAATGCTCAACGCATTTTGAGCCTCGCTTCAGGGCTTCAGCGTGCCTTTGACAACACTTCACCCTATATTACAGGGTGAGAACCAACCATTTCCCAAAGAATATATTTCACTCATTTACAGGAATTCATTCTTACTGCTCCTTATTCCAACATCTTGTTGAAAACACTTTGACCATCACTACTGTTCCTTTTTTAAATTATATATTCGGCTCACATGTGTACTTCCATCAAACACTAGGAATTCATTTTTCTTTCCGTTTGCAGCTAATAGAGGAGACTAATAATCCAAGGAAGCATTTCAATTTTTTCTACTCCATAACATTAGGGTCACAAGTTACCTGACTCACAGCACCAGATGATATAAGTGGAGCCAAACCACAATCTGAAACATGTACAGCCAACTCCTCATCAAGCAGAAGATTGCCAGACTTGAAGTTTCTATGAATAATAGGTGGCTCGCAGACTTCATGGAGATACCTGCATTGCATCAAACAAGAATGATTATTAATTTAAAAACATGCTCTAGCAGTCTACCTCACTTTTTCATGCAAATCTAGAAATGAGAATCAGACTGCTTAGCAACGGTGAAGTTGTCTCTGTGTGACCTATAGGTCACGGGTTCGAGCCGTGCAAGCAGCCACTAAAGCTTGCATTAGGGTAGGCTGTCTACATCGCACCCCTTGTGGTACGCCCTTCCCCGGACTGCTAATGCGGGATGTTCTGTGCATCGGGCTTCCCTTTTACAGCATAGCAGTGCAAACCAATTAATTTAATTTTCTTCTTCTTTTTCTTGGACATTCAGAAGCAAAGAAAGGAGAGGAAGCAAAAGACAGCTACATCTAACATTTTACATATAGTTAAGACCATCCAGGTCGTTTGTGTGGCTTTCTATCATGTGATATACACAACACAAGAAAGTTCAGAACTAAAATGAGCTTGTTATTGAATTTGTCACTATACCAGAACCATTTTATCGTTTAGTATTTAATAGCACTGATTTATCATATAGTATGTGCAGAAACACTTACTATAGGTCCCAAAACACTTATACACACACGCATGAGCGCGAGCGTGTACAAACATGATGTGCATAATTAAATGTATGTAATGTTATTTGACATACTCTAACGCTCTTGCAGCTCCAAGAGCCATCCTCATGCGAGTATTCCATGAAAGTTGTCTCTTGAATTCATCGTCGAAATGCAGTGCATCTTGTAGTGTCCCGTTACAGCAATACTCATAGACCAGAAGCCTTTGACCATGCTCTGCACAATAGCCCATCAGCTCAACAACATTAGCATGACGAATTCTGTCAATATTGTTTACTAGGTCAAGAAATTCATCATCCTTTTGTTGATCACAAACTCTTTTGTCCAGTTTTTTGACAGCAAGCAACTGCAGAAGCATCCAAAAGGAGCATGTGTCAGAAGTGAAATGTTGCAACCACTTGAAATGATGTGGTGCATAGTGCAAGAGAAGGAAGATCGGTAAGATTTGCATGCCAGAGAAATGCATATACATCCCCAAGTAATTAATATAAATGAAACAGCATGCATATACTTACTTTAATAGTTAAAATCATGACCAGAAAAAAGATGCAGCAGTATCTGGCGGTTCCTCTTATAAAGTGAGACAAAAGTCAATAGTAATATCATATAGCTAGAAGGCTGTTTTTCATTTTAACAAATTTGAAATACACTTCTAGGACAAGATTTCTTCAATGATGTTGGTTACTGGAAAAAAAAAATACTAGTTGAAGATTAATTTGGAACAAGGAGGGAAAGAAAAGAACTAGAAGAAACCTAGAGGGAAAATATTGCAATTACAACTTTTGTCCTTAAGCAGGTCTCAACTAGCTAAAGTAATTCAAGAAACATTAAATCAGATACAATAGGTAGAATTCATTTAATAGATTTGCCAAGGAGTGCTCTAATTAAGGATATATGAAGGTGAATTTTCCATTAAAAAAAGCCTTTTTGCATATAATTGTGCTTGTATCACAACCATTCTTGATAAATCTAAGCAATGTAACAATTTATACTAGAGATAAAGAGACAATTTTGATGCTACTTGCTGATAATTTAGCATTCCAGAATACCGAACATGATGGAGAAATAAAAGTAAGGAGAGAAAAAGCAGTAAGTCAAGACTCTCGACAATCTAGTGGAAGTAGGAAACCACAGTTAATAAATTGGTACATCATAATACATTCATGCCGATTGAAAGTTATACCTTTTCATTAGGAAGCTCCACCCTGTATACACTACCCAGCATTCCTGATCCCAACAGATTATCTTGAGAGAAGCTATTAGTGTATTGCTGAAGTGATGCAATTGTGTAAGATTTCACAGAAGTTAGTGGAAGTGGCCTGGTTGGAAGCCTCGTTGCTGTATCTTCAGCAGGCGCAATCGGCTTGACAATAACTCTCTCTTGTGGAAGAGTCGGCGGAGGAGGAGGAGGCGGAGGTGGTGGCGTCAAATCAATATCCAATCTGCCAAGGTTTATCTCACTATCATCCTTCTTTGGCACTGCACTCATGGTTTGCACATTTACCTGCTGCTCATCTTGTGGCTTCGGAACGGGAGCCGGTCTTCTTGGTTGCTTTTCTTTTGGCGTCACAACTAGGGTAGCTGTTTAACACATAAGAAAACCACTTATCACTAAAGACTAAAGAGTAGAAGGTTAAACTTTGAGATTCATTAACTTTTCAGTTCTAAATGCTGCACAACAGACTTCCAATACAACAACATACCCAGTGAAATTCCACTAAGTGGGTTCTGGGGAGGGTAGAGTGTATGCAGACCTTACCACTACCACGTGGTGGTAGAGAGGCTGTTTCCGAAAGACTCTTGGCTCAAGTGCATCAACACAACAGACCCAGTATCTTCTTTTTTCAAGTAACTAAGGGGTCATTTGGTAGAATGTATAATAGTATTGAAATAGGGTGTATCAGTAGTGCCGAGATTAGTACTGTTGGGATTAATTATGTTGGGGTTAGTTATGCTAGATATAGTTTCTTATCCACAGTTTAGTTTGATATATTAAGGACAGTTCTGTCTTTAACCATACTTATCCATGTATTAATAACCATTGTTTTACTAATACCATGGTTTGTTATGTATAAGTTATACACCCTATAATATTGAATAGTATTAGTTATACATATGCTGAAAATCCTAGCAAACAAAGGATTAAATAATACAATCATTAATACATGTATTAATTTCTCTAATACATCCTACCAAACGAACCCTAAGGGAAAAAAGTTGAACTTTAAGAAACAGTGATAAAAGATATCATAAAATAACATAGATATTGAGTATTTTGTAGCACCTTTTTCTATATCATGGCCAGGTTGGACTAATGAACCACTATCTCCAAGATTCTCTCTAGCACCCATATAAGGGGCTATTTCATGGTGTTTGGGGGTTCTTTGAGTCTCGTGCCATTTCCTGAGGCACTTTGGCAGACAGAGAAGGATTGCTAAAACCAATATGATAAATGACAAAACTGCTGCAATTGATATCCAGACCACCCTTTTAGCAGATAAGGACTTTTTTTTTCCTGTTGAACTTGATTCTGCAGATGCTGATGGTCCATCGGCCTGTGTTTTAGGTTTGCTTTGAGAAGATGGCGTCTGTGCTGAAGTTGGAGACCCAGAAATGGGAGGTGCTGTTGATGATGTGGGTGGAGGTAAAGGAGCAATACTACTGTTGAAAAGATTTCCATCTTTTCTGCACGAAAAACAAAACCGGTAACTAAGACAGTACAAACCATCACTGATCATAATCGACAAGGCATGTATCAGATGGTAACAAAATGATCCAACAACTGATAAATTGATCTTTGCATATATCAAATATATCTACCAACTTGTACCATTTAAGTCAGCTTCATAAATAAGACTGCCTGACTTCCATGTTATTTTTGCCTCCCGAAAGTTTACGGCTCGATATATGATTAAGGTGGGTGACCTAACTAGAGTATAGCCACCATGGAATGTGAACTTAAATTATGATCAAGTTTAGACCAGGAGCCAGCTTGCTAAACTAAATAACTTGCAATTTTGTCTATTTTACAGGTCATGAATATCATAACTTAACTGTTTGTATGTTTTCATATGCATATTGTACTACGGTTTGTAAATTTATACCTATATCTGTTGTCTATTTATTGTGTCTATATGAGTTGTTTACTTCCAAGTTTTGAGGGACTGGCCATATGATAGAATTCATGTATTTAAATGACATGCTTGTCAGGATTCTTTTTTTCTTTTTTCAGGTCAATTTCTTATCTGTTTTATTCTTACGTTTACTCATTGAGCTTTCATTTATGCTAAGGGCAAGTTTAGGATTCATATCCATGTCAGACATTTAAGCCTATATATCTGGTCATTTTGTACAAAATGACCTTGCAGCATACAAGCTATGTTGCTCGGACTTTCCAAATATGTTGTTGCACCAGTGTCGGATTACTTTGGGAGGATCCAATACGAGTCCGAGCAACATAGCATACAAGCACATCCATTTTTTACTAAGTAAGATTTCAGGAACTTGTAAACAAGAAGTTTCTGAAAGGTTTACTTGTGTGTATGAAGCATAGCACAGACGATACAAGTTCTCAAGCTTTAAAGGGGGGTATTGGGAGCTAGAAAAGTTATATGTATGGTTATAACCACTGGTAGATAGTACAAAAGTGAGGCATTATTGGAAAATAAGGAGCAGTATTAAGTAACATTGAACTTGAAAAGATATTTGTTTCTGCAGTTTCGACATACATGTCTATTGTCTTCTAGGATTATATATCTTTTTTGTGGGATATGTTACATGTCAAATGATATTTCCTACAAACGACAAGGGATACATTGATATTAAATGTGACCAAGATTACATTTTAATATACAAGTATATGAAAGCATAAAATGAATGTACTTACTTGAAATTGGGAATAGAGAACAACTTTTGAGGTATGGGCCCAGAAAACAAGTTGTTTTCCACATTCCTAGAAAGAACACGGGGGGGTGGAGAGATGTTAGTAAGATTCTATCATTCTAGTGAACTGAATTATATTCGAGTAAAATCTAGTTTGGAAGAGTACAAATTTGCAAGGGGAAGATCCTGCAAAACATCAAGAGTTCCAGAAAGCTGATTATTCTGCAAATATCTGGAAATCAAGAAGTTAGTTTTATCATATTGATCAAACTATGAAGTTATAAGCAAACTGTATAATGTTGAACTACTCACAGAGTGGTCAAGGAAGACAAATTTCCTACAGATGGTGGCAATGATCCACTTAAATTGTTACTTGACAAATCACTGTTGAAAGATAAACACCCAAACCAGTTATTCATATGAAAAAAACTAAATGGAAGTATGTAAATGCTTTTGTTTGCTTTCATACAGATTGACCAAAGCGGTAAGGCCTTGAAAAGAATCAGGAATTTCTCCAGTCAAATGGTTGCCATTCAGAGACCTGCAGACACAGCGAAATACCTGAGTTTGATTCTTTATGAAGTAAGCAACTTTTAATCTACACTAAAAGTGATACTTACATAGCTGAAAGTTGACTCAGGGAAGACAAAGAAGTAGGGATACTTCCAGTGAATGCGTTAGCTGAAAGAAAACTGTCCAAGGTAAAGAATATCAACTGTTTTACTCAATAAGTAAAGCTAGGTTTATCAATATGTCCTCTTTCTTTTCTTTCTTTTTCCCGTGTTTTTGGGGATCCTTCATAAGTCAAATGGTAGAACTTACATATTCCGCAAGGTAACTGGCAGATTAGACGGAATGCTTCCGCCAATATGGTTGTTGCTCAGATCTCTGCCACAGGAGATGGCCACAATTAGTATTCACATATCATTACAGTGGACTCCACTAAATGGAAACATTTAATAATAGGAAAAAGGCATAATACATAACAGACACTTAAACTTGGCCTCAACTGGCAAGTAAGTACTCCAACTTTGAGTATGCACATCCAGACACCTCAACTCGTCTCCACTGAGTCAGTTCAACACTCCGACTTACAAAATGATCATCTAAACACCTCCAAACCACGAGATGCAGTGGGGACCAGTTGAAGTGTTTAGTTGCCAGTTGAGGTGTCTAGATGTCCACTCTCAAAGTTGGAGTGTTTACTTGCGAACTGAGGCCAAGTTTGAGTGTGTTCACGTATTATGTCTATGAAAAACACATGCATACGAACAAGCAAACTTTTAAGCTAGGAGATATGTGAGAAGCTTACATTATTTTGAGAGAAGAAAATGAGCCTAAGTTATCCCCAAGTTCACCTCCCAAGTTAGCAGCATTGAGTCGACTACAACATGATAAGTAGGATTAGCATTTCAGTTCCACAAAAATCTACGCAATGTAGGAAATGGAAAGTCCTTACATTATCACTATGTTTCCAGTGTCGCATTCGACCCCTTGCCAAAGTCCATTACATGGGTCACCACCAACAGCACCCCAGCCCGGAAGGGATGGCGATCCCAAAGAAGCATATAAGTTATTAATTGCAGCAACTTGACCAATACAAAAGGAGAATTGTCAAGAAATTCCAAACATAAAGAAGAAAGTGCCGAAATTGATCCATGAAACCATACAGATATTTAGAATCCAATCAATTACAGAAACAAACCATGTGGTAATTTAGAACCCAATCAATTAACAAAGGCTAACTACGAACTTCCTTGAGAGGCAATTAACAAGATAGGTGCAAAAGTTGTTAGTCCTCAACTTTGCAAACCCAATAAAATGTCAGGACAATGCAAGTGAAGGTACCAACTTTATAGCGAAATCTTAGTAGCTGAGTTGGTTGGCTACTTGAACTTTCACCTTATTGATGAGAGTTCGATTCTCCACCTTGTAATTCCTCATCCATTTACCCTATCACCAATTTTATATTTTTAAAAAAGGTACAAACTTACCCATTTGGACATGAATTTGTTTTCCCTCTTTTCAAAACATTGTTTTTCAACTTTTTTAAAAACTAAAATGCATGTCGAAACACAACTTTAGTTTCTAAATACTATTTTTCAACTGAACATCAAGTAGTAATCTTTTTTTTTCCGTATATCACTCAATTCATGTCCAAACGCCTACTAAGACTTGGCGACTGTCGTTGCTTACCATCTCCAGGGTTAGTTTCATCTGAAAGCTGTACAGCAAAAGCTAAAAGAATCCACACCAAAATCTCCAAATTCAAACAGCATACAACAAATCTCTTCCCATCCATTGCCCCAAAAATACAATCTTTTTTCTTCAATTCAATTCAATCTTTCTTTGGAAAACAATTCTGCATAGCCAACACATAAAAGTTCCCAAAACTGCAAATACCAAATTAAACAAAACATCAATGTCAGTGTTTTCCTCAAGCATAAAAATGCAAGAAAAAGACTCAATCACCCACAAATAACAAAAGGGTATCTAAAAAACAACATATAAGAATCAAAAGCTAAATTCTTGAGGAAAAAAATTAAAACTTTTGATAATTCAGAAAGAAAAAAGTACAAAAAAAGAAAAAAAGAAAAACCCCACCAAAGATTCAGTGAACTATAAGCAAATGATGAAAATAAAAATGGGAAAAGCAGCATGATTTCCACACAAAAGATTAAAAAAACAGAGGCTTTTCCACTGAATTAAACAAAAGCAAAGAGGATTAAAGACAAGAAAATGAAGTTTTACATGAAAGGTAAGTAATGATTAAGAACTCAATTAAACTGAGATTAATTATAAATTCAAGAGAAAAAAGAGTTTACCTTTGTAATTGGTGGGAAAAAAAAACAGAGTAAAAAATGCTAATCTTGGAAAGTTGCAGAAAGGCACTGAATTTTTTCTTCTTCTCTCTTTGAAGAAATAAACAAAAGGAACAAATTGACACAAGTGAGTGACATACATATCCAGTTGATACATTTGTTTTTCCACGTTAGTATCGAAAACATTTCTAAATTTGGCCTAAATTATTAATTTCGTTTCCAATTATTGATAGCTTTAAAAATTTCCTTTTATTTGACTAACGGAAGCTAAATACACCCTGATCGTGCAACATTAGTAAAATACACCCCTAAATTTTCGTCAAGTTTAGGAGTATTTTCAACGCTTCTCTCGATTTTTATTAAGAACTTCATGCTCTTACAAGATTTTGAGATCATTTGCTATGTCATGTGGCATATCGAGAGTGTATAGGGGTGTATCTAAGTTTAGTTAGTCAAGTAGAGGAGATTTTTTAAGGCTGTCAATAGTTAGGTCCGCTACTTCAAAGGCATCGCCTCACTTAGATCGCCTACGTCAAATTTAGGAGTGTTTTAATAATTCTCTTTTGTTTTGTTTTGTTTTTTAATATGCTGAATGAATTTTTTAAAATTTTAAGATGTATTAATTAATTTTACAAAAAAAATATCATTTTCTTTAATTAATTTTTCAAGTATATCTAGTAGTTTTATAAAAACTTTGGAAAGTAAGTAAGGGGTAGTATGCATTTATTTTGGATTAGAATGAGTAACATTTAAACAGATTAATTACACAAATATTATTCAAAATGGAAAAAAGTTTAAAATATTTTTAATACATTTTTTTTAATTTTTTAAACTGAACCAATTACTCCAAACTCTTAAGAGTTTTTTTTTTTTGTTTTTTTAACATCAGCACTGGAAAATTCATTTTGATTTTTTCTACATTTTGGAGTTGGTCAAGGTAAATGTTCACATTGTGCATGAAAGGCCAAGTTTTGAAGTTATATTTCTTGTTTGATAGAAATTTTGGAGACAAATATTTGCACAAATTTCTATGCTAAAGTCAATTTTATTTTGTTTTGTGTTTGTTTCTATGGATAGAAAAAGATGGAGAAACTTGATGTAAGCTAAGTTTTTGATCATATAATGACTCAAGATTTTTGTTTTTTTCCTTTGCACTGTGGGTTTTAAGTAATTTTTTTCTGTATAATTTGAGTGACGAAATTAGAATTTTAATCTAAATATATCAAAACAAAAATATGAACATACAAAAAAATAAAAGGTATATACAACTATGAAAATTGTTTTCATTAATTAATCTACTATGCATAAGTTTTTAACAATGAAATATCGATTGATATCCCTCGAATATATGTGATTTCTATCATTGTTCCCTCTCGTAGTTCATGTGATGCTATTCTCATTTTAACAATGAAATATCGATTGATATCCCTCGAATATATGTGGTTTCTATCATTGTTCCCTCTCGTAGTTCATGTGATGCTATTCTCATTCTTTTACTTGCTTTGTTTTTATAATTATTATTTATATTTCGATATCACTTAAAACTCAATTCAAACAACAACAAAAATTACATTGATGATCAATATTTATTAGAATGTCGTTAATTCTTACAAATTGAAAAAATCATCTTTTATTAATTTCGATATATTGATATATTATTGAGATTATGCTGAATATGTTTTTTAGACATTGTCTAGTCTCTTCTATATTCTGTGTATTAATTTCCTGTTTTTCAATTATTCTGAATTTGAACTTTTTGAAGTGCTTTTGTTTGGAATGCTTTTCAACATTAGAATATTCTACAACTTTCTACTAATTACATCGATATAAAAAAAAGTATCCAATGTTCATCTTTCTTTCACAATTTACCTTTACAATTTTTTATTATTTTAAATCTAGAATCACTCCACTAATTTAAATTCACTCGTATAAGATTCATCTAAAAAATTGCTATGTATTATTAAAAAAAATAATCTAAATCAAGTCTCAAATTAAATACCTTTAGTTAAATAATTTACTTTTTCTTCTACTAAAAACAAGAAATACAAATATTTTTCTTTTGGCAAGAGATTTTAATTATTATTTTTTGACAAGGCAAGAGATTTTAATCTAATATGAAAAATAAAATAAGAACGAGAAAAGATGCTTTCCTACTTTAAATTTTTTATATCGAGGATACAAATAAAGATAAGCATTATGAATATATGATCTAGTAATTTTGAAAATTTTGTAGCTTAATGATTTTAACTCAACTTGTACCATTAATTTTTATCGTTTAATTTATGTATCTTAATTATTATTTAAATTGTTAAAACATTTATCTTTTTAGCATAGTTTTTTCAAATATCTAATTATTTTGGGTGCATTTATAGAATGACAGAAAAATAAATTGTACGTGTAATAAAGAACGTCCAGATAATATTAACAAAGACTAAAGTATTCCTTTCTGATAAAAATGAGGCTCCACATGTCCTTTTTCACAGAATCTATTTTTTTACACTTTTGTCGAAGCATCTTAGGGATTGTTTGATGACTAGATAAATAAAAATTAGTAATTTCGACGTTAATTAGGTAGATAGAAAATAAGTTATTTATATAGAAAATTAATATAATATTTGGTTGATAATTTAGAATTTTGTATAACTAATATATGTATAAATTATAAGGGAATTTATGTAGGATAAAGAGTAGAATAACTAATTCGTGCATAACTAATCTCGACATTACTAATATTTACATAACTCTAGTCAACTACCAAATGACCTGTTAGAGGTGTGTTCGGTATGGATGAAAACACGATTTTTTTTTATGTTTAGTTAATCAAACTTTATTTCATCTTTTCTCATAAAGCAATAGTTATTTACTTTTTTCATTTGAATTATCATTATTGTTCAGATAGAAAAAATGAATAATTGATAATTAAAGAAAGCAACACAGTGATATATATATTTCTTATACAAAAAATTCACACACCTGATAATTCAGTATGAAGCTCAAATTTAAAATCGAGATATGTTCGTCTGTTTTTACTCTTAACTCTTTTTAAAAGATATATTCTTAATTATTACATCAAAAGTAAAAAGATAGTGAGCATCGAATGGACATAAAATAACCGTCCTAGTTAAAGTTTGAGCAACTTAATTTGCTGATTTCTAATTAAATAAATCAAGACTAATTAAAAAACTTTTATTAAAATATTATAATCATAAATAAAGAATCAAGATTAAAATTATTTAAAATATTTCCTTAATAGACTCGACACTTAAAAAGAAAAGTAGGAGACGATGCTGCTTTCTTTAGGAAATAAATAAATAAATAAAGCAACAACTCTTCTTACTGAAGATAAGGATAACGTCATTAGCAAAAAATGATCAAATTTGTCCATGTGTGATTTGATTGGATAATTTTATTTTATTCTATTAGAAATGTTGATCTAATATATATTATTCCATAGTTAGGTTAATTAATGTCTTATTTTACCATTGATCTTTTACAAAGCTGGTATGTATGAGGATAATTTTAAACGAGAGATTAATTTAGATCTTTTCAAAGAATTTATGATACTTATCAAAATATTTTTTAAATTGTAGTCATAATTATAAACATATTATGTGGAGTGTTGAAATTAAAGAATCGTCAAATTGAAAAGGAAAAAAAAAGACACATTCAATGTCAAATGAAATAATGTAATACACCTAGGACATAAATAGTTGTTTTTGCATTCTTTTCCCCCACCAACTTACCAACCAATAAGAAAATCCTATGAAGGTCGGGAAGACGGTGACAAATAAAATGGAATTATTATCTTTGTTTGTTGAGGAGAATGATCTCACGTCGGATTGGAACGAGATATTAGAATGTTTTATAAGATTTAGATTTTCTTTTTAAGATGTGATTTATAAGCTTAAAATCTAATTTGATATGATATTGAAATCAGATCCATTGAGTCTGATCATGTGTGTTCTCTAACTATAAGGGTTATGATTTATTAATATACTTTTGATTCTTGAATATCACACCTTAGAACAAATAATAAAACTTCGAATAAAACTTTTTTGAGATTAGTTCAGACTTGAAGAAAGAGAGATGTGTTAATGAGAATATTTCATATTGGATCGAGATTAAAACTTTAAACTCTTTATAAGAATTGGACAAACATTGTTGGACAAACATTGTTACATTGCGATGAAGACAGGTGTGGACATTAAAATTTTATGAAACTCTACAAGACGTGGCCAGTTCTAATTAGGGTTCTTGAATACTACTCAACCCTATATTCTAGTTTATGTTTATATAAAGGATAATATATCCATTAAAAGGCATTTCAAAAATTTCAAAAATTTATAAAATATACACGAAGATCAATTGAGATCAAATAAATCTCAAGGAGATGACCCTTAAATCAC
The DNA here is from genome assembly GCA_029582245.1 of Solanum etuberosum. NCBI lineage: Eukaryota > Viridiplantae > Streptophyta > Magnoliopsida > Solanales > Solanaceae > Solanum > Solanum etuberosum. The sequence goes on along the minus strand of JAJONR010000486.1, from coordinate 184,874 downwards.
AAAGAAAACATACAAATTTGTACCCACAATATTCATCACTTTAAAATTTGTTATAAACAATCTGACGAAGATATATCATCCAAAAGGAGAAGGATGAACTTCTAGTCTAACGACAACAATAGCATGAACACGACACGCAAAGTTTGTAACAATCATACAAACAAATTGTAAGTCTCATAAATAGGTCATTAAAGTGATCCTATATTAATTTTTTTTTATATATATTTTATAAAATTAAATTTTAAAATTTCTAATTAAAAGTAAAAAAACTTTAACCATCTTACCGCACACCTTAATATTATTGATATTCAATCTTCGTTCCGATACTTTTTCTGTTCTAAAATACTTATTATAATTTATTTATTTTAAGAATTAAATTATATGAACTTTGACCAATATTTTAAAGTGTATTTTTTCATATGAAAATAATTATTATTTACAATACATTTCATATAGTTTTTGAATTTATTCGTCCATGCTTCCAAGTTCCACCACCATCTCCGTCATCAATGTCACCACTATCCATGAGTTACTTTTGACGAGGAATACATAAAAGAGACGTCAAAAGTAAGATAGACTCTTAATATGGACAATAATAATATACACAGTAGAATAGACGCAAACCTTATTTCTACATAGACACTTAACATGAATAACTACTCCAAATTAACTCATAGTTGCTGCACTGGCTGACTTACACCTTGTTTGGATGGTTGTTACCCGTTGTATTATATTGTATTTTGTTAGTTTAAATATAATGTTTGTTTTGATTGTTACTTAAATTTTACTGTATCGTATTGTTAAAATTTATCGTTAGGTAACGACGAAAAAACTCATTTTATGTAATGACCTATTTGGTGTGATTGCGTCGTTACCTTAATATTTTCTTCTCATTTTGTCTTTATTTATTATTTAATAATCATATTTCATCTTTTATCCTACCTTTTCATAATAGTTTTATCCCGTTCCTAATTTATTTTGTAGGTTTAACACTCAAATTATTGATGTGTAACAATATGTAACGATGAAGAACAATTCAATTTATCCAAATACTGTATTCATTAAAATAATACAATACGATACATTATGAAACAATACGTACCAACCATCCAAACAAAGTGTTAGGAAAGAGTTTTTTTCTGGGCCGGGCCTCATTTGGTGACATATACTGGGCGCAAAATACAGTTGGGCCATTATATTAGTTTTGGGCCCGTTTAAGAGGAAGCCCACTTTTAGAAATTTGAAACTTTTTATATGGCAAGATATAATGATAACATTTGATATATAGATTGTAGATGTGATTTTGTATCAATGTATTTGGAAAAATATTCAAGTTACTGTGTTAGTGTAATACACGTTATTAAATAATCATGTGAATTTCCTTTGAACTTATATGTTGATATTTGATTTTTACAGTGAGACTTGACTAATACGAATGCATACCGCATAAAATTCATTAAAAAAAAACACTCCTTTAACATAAATTTTTTACGCTCAAAACTTGAACTCGAAATCTATCTATCGCGTGAAGTCACTTGCTCGTTAGAAAGTGTCAACTTGCACTAGTTGGTATTATTAATATCTTTCTAGCTTTTTTTATAAAAAAAACCATTTGTTCCACGTGCTTCAATCATGTAGACTTAAAAGGAACTGTAAATGGTTCCACTTCATTAAAAAAATTATTTTCACTTTTGTCATCACTTTCTAGCATATAAAAAGAAAAAAATGTATAAATATATATATAGAGAGAATTTTTAATATTAATTTTTTATTTCTTAAATTATTTTTTAAGTTTTAAGACTTAACATTATGATAAAATATTTATATTAATAATTATTTCTTAAGAAATCATGAAAAAACCCTACGCATGTTTTGAAAGGATCAGAATCTTTTATAACTTTAATTTGTGGCCTGTCTTACCAATGTTTATATAATTGATGGGTTAAAAGAAGCTTACCACTTTTTCCTATTCCTTTTTCAATTGATATTTGGTTCACTAAGGATTCTCGTAATTCAGTTTATAGTAATCATAATATTCCGTTCATCAAGATGTGGTATAATGGATGAAGTTATTTCTTTCTTAATCAAAGATTTCATATTCAAACCTTAGGTATAAAAAAGAATTCTTAGTAGGGATCATTCTCTCCGAATGAAGTCTTATGCGATACGAATTCAAAATAGCCGGGCTAAAAAAACACTAAAAAGGAAAACATATTTCCATTCACATTGCTTAGTAGGTGACAAGCTATGGTTGATTAGAGCTTGTTTGGCAGGATAAATAAAAATAATATCAATGGTGAAAAAGTTACTACAAGCCAAACTTCCTAGGCAAAAGCTCTTTTTTTTATTATGATTAATTCCACGTAATGTTTATTAGGATGGAAAACATTTTTTATCGAAATATTTTATTTTTTCATAGTTTAAATTTGAAATCTTTAATTAAAAAATAATAATTCAATGTATTCCGTGACAATGGTCATTTGGTTAAGAATAAGTTATCATGAGATTAACAATCTCGATATAAGTTATTCCATCATGTATATGTAATAACTTATCTCATCACTATGATATAAATAATGAAATAAATAATCTCACGAGACTATCTAATACCTTCCGTCAAACACTGAAAAAAATAATGTTATATTTTATATTGAGATTATTATACTGTATACTCCGCCCCAAACAACTTCTCAATGATACTTTCATTGGTCCTTGGAATAAGAAAAAAAGTATCTATGAACACAATAATTTCTTCATTGTCCTAAGAGTCTACCCATGAAATTAACCAAATTTTGGATTATATTCTATTTGGCTAAATTAATCATTTATAATATGAAAAGATTACCGTGTACATTTTTCAAACAACATGCATTTATTAAACCATGACAAAATCACCATCAAATAATTAAATAATGGTTAGTAGTTGCCAAAAAACAACTAAATACATCCAATAATATTATGGTCAATTTCATAATATTAACCAAATAAATTACTCTACTACCTTGCTTGAATTGTTCCTTACGTGGTCATTTGATTCGCGGGATAAAATTATTTGATAGCATAATCTCTTGATTAATTTCTTCTACTTTTTCAGGTGGTATCCATTGAAATATAATTTTAAAAAATTCAATACTTGTCATAATAATTATCTAAAACAAATAAGTATATGTCAAAATCAAATACTTTTTTTAAAAAAAAACTTTGCAAATAATTCTATTACTATTATTAATGAAAATATTCAATCAAAAGAAAACTTTGCAAATAATTCTATTACTATTAATTATTATTAATGAATATTCAATCAAGTAATTTTTTTTAGTAAAAATTTCTAAAATAAATCCCACCAAACACCAACTTTACATTAATTTTAATGAAATTAAATAATTGGTGTAGGGACATAGCAAACCTATCACATGGGATCACATCCTGCAACGCGGAGATTCGGTAGTAGTTCCACCTCAACTCTATCCTTAAAAGTTTTGTAAAAATAAATATAATAAAAATTACTCGTATCAATTTATTTGTCTGATTTGATATGAAATTTAAAATAGTAACAAAAGACTTTTGAATTTTGTTATTCTAACTTAACTATGGATAAGGTATTGAATGTCCTTCATTGTTATGGTCTTAAATATTATGTTATGTGGAAAGTTAAAATTCAAAATTGTTAAAAGACGAAAAGAAACAGTTTCTTTTTGAAACGTACTAAAAAATTAAGTAAAACAAATGAATTAAAACGGAGATAGTAATAGATTAATACGTTTTCATAATATATTTAGAGATCGTTTGATACGAGGGACAATAATTTACTGATTTAAAAAATGTAGTGTTATTTATATCCACATTTCCCCCAACCCAAACGACCCCAAGGGATGATTGGGTTCTTTAAAATCATTTTTAGGATGAAGAAAATGCCAGACGAATGGAGGTGGTCCCATTAATATACAAGAACAAATGTGATGTTTAGAATTGCAACAATTATAGGGTTATCAAGTTGTTAAGTCATACCACAAAAGTTTGAGAGAGAGTGATGGAGATGAGGATGAATGTGTCTATTTTCGAGAATCAGTTCAGATTCATGTCGAGGCGCTATTACAAAGAAGTCATTTATCTCGTAAGGAGACTTGTGGAACAGTATAGGGAGAGAAAGAGAGACTTATATATGGTGTTCATCGATCTAGAAAAGGCAGGCGATAAAAATTCAAGGTAGGTTCTACAGAGATCGATGCTAGTAGGCTAGAGATGTACCTATGGAGTACACTAGGACGCTCAAGGACATATATGATGAGCCCTCAACCAAGACCAGGATAAAAATAATGGAAGCAGACTCGAATTGCTTCCCAGTGATGGAGTTGCACCAGGGGTCTGCTCTTAGTCCATTTTTATTTGCCTCGCTAATGTATGATTGACACGACAAATACAAGATAAGGTTTCATAATGTAGGTTATTTGCGGATGACATAGTTCTGATTGACGAGACTCGACGAAATTAACAGGAGGTTTGGTGACAATCCCCAGAGTCTATCAAGTTCAAGTTGAGTGAGACCACGACAGAGTACATTTGGAGCAATTTAAGTGACATAAACACATGAGGTTACAAGGTAAAGCTTAATACAGGTCATCCAAAAGAGAAAAAGTTTCAAGTATTGGATCTATTACTCAAGAAAATGGGGAGACTAACAGGGATGTCACTCACGTATTGGTGCAGGCTAAACAGAGTAGAGAATCACATTTAGAGTCTTGTATGATTAGAAGGTGCCACTAAATATTTAAAGACAATTTTTACAGGTGATAGTTAGACCAACTATATTTTATGAACCAAGAAGATTGCAAAAATGAGTCGATGGTCTATATGAAACAACCCCTCAACCTCTAAGATAGGAGTAAGGTCTGCATAAACTCTACTCTTCCAGGCTCCACTTTGTATTGGTGTTGGTATTGGAGTTCACTATTCATTCGATAGGTAAAAGAAATATTACTTTCCGAATTCAAATGCTCAAAGAGGTTAAAGTAATTTTGCTAAGAAGCGCTTTTCCTTTTGATGGGCCTTATCAAACGTGAATTTATAATAAAACTTTTTGACGTGAATTCAGATTAATTGGACCCTTAAAACGGATAACAAACACCGAGCTAGAAAAAAAAAGGGAAAAGAAAGACCTAATGGAAATATTAATATCTTCTATCCTCATCCCTTAATTATAGCCCCGCCACTCCCTCCCTCCCTCTGGTCTTCTTCGTCTCTATCCACCTTCTCAGCCTCTTCATCAGCTCACAAAAAATCTAGTGATCGATCATATCAAACAACACAAATAGTGGTTTTTTTCCTTTAAAGTTGATTCCTTTTCATAGAATTCCGTTGAGATAAAAGGGAATTTACCATCTTCAATTTTATCTTTTAGCTCTTTCTTGACGTGACACTAACTTCTTCTCCCTCAAAAAGTCCAAACTTTTTCTCATCGTTTTCTTGATGCTTCTTCTTTCTTACCCCCCTCCCCTCCCCAACAACAACCCCTCTTCCTGCGGGAAACACGGGGTAGTTTGTTTTGGAATTTTTTGGCTATGGGGTATCTCATTTTCCAAAAATTAACACATTTGTGTTGAAAAGTTTGTAGCTTTATTGAATTCAAAGAAGGGTCTTTGGTTTTCTTGAGTTTTTGAGTTTTGGGGGTTTGAAATTTTTGGCTTGTTTGTGTTCTTGATTGTGGAGTTATTTTAGAAAAAAGAGATCGAAAAGATTTCTGTTTCCTTTTATTTCTTTTTTAAAGTTTTCTTGTTTGGTAAATTTTCTTTTGAAAGTCTAAAAGGTTTTTTAATAAAAGGGTGATAAAATCCTGTCATTGTCTCTTCCCCTCTCTACATTTGCCTTTTTTCCTCTGTTTTGTGTTTGTTTTCCTTTGTGGGGTATCGTTTTTTCTCATCATATAGTTAGAAAGAGAGAGAAGCAATCAGTTTCATTTCTCTTTCTCTCTTGCTTTCTCTGTGTTTGTTCATTTTCTCCTTTGAAACAATGGAGAAAGGCTCAATGCAATCAAATCTCGAGTCTTTTTTGGATTGCACAACACCATTAGTAGCATCCCAGTTTCTTGCCAAGGTTTATTTTTTTTCCCTTTTCCCCTTTTTCAATGAATGATCATTTGTAATTTTGTATGATGTGATTGTTTATTTGCAGAGTGAAATTAGAAACCTTCATAAGCTTTGGCATCCTAAGGAAAGGGAGGAAATTGAATACTTCACATTATCTGATCTTTGGAACTGTTTTGATGAATGGAGTGCTTATGGTGCTGGAGTTCCAATCAGATTAGATTCTGGTGAAACTTTAGTTCAATATTATGTGCCTTATCTTTCAGCAATTCAAATTTTCACCAGCAGTTCATCTGTAAGCATTTTAAGGTACCATTTTGTATGTTTTCCATTTGGCATTATTTCGTTGTTGTTACAGTTCTTTTCTATTGAAAACAGCCTCTCTATCTCTACGAGGTAGGGGTAAGGTCTGCGAATACTTTAACCTCCCTAGACCCTACTTGTGGGTTTACACTAGGTTTGTTGTTGTATTTTGTATGTTACATTGTTTGTATCTCAAACTGATTGGGCTCTTTGCTTTACTTAAAAAGTTCTAATTTTTGTGACTGAAAAGCATATATGTTGTGCAACAACTTTGGATTAGTCAAAGTTTGTGATGGTGGTATAAAGCTTTTTTCTTGAAGTTGAACTGGTGAAATGTTTATGAATTTGTTTTAGGGAGGAGAATGAGTCTGCGTGGGAAACGAGGGATTCTTTCAGTGATTCATTCAGTGATGAGAGTGAGAGTGAAAAGCTTTCGAGATCGGATGGGGGTTCATCGGAGGAAGGTCTATTTGAGCAAGATAATCAGTTGCAAATGAATAATAGATTGGGTTACCTTTATTATCAATACTTTGAGAGATCTTCTCCATATGGAAGAGTACCTCTGGTGGATAAGGTATCTTGATTGCTCAAATTTATGTCACTCTTTTGTACTAATAAAAACTATTTGTGATTGTTGAATATGACATTGATTCAACTAATTCATATTCCTCTACTTCCGACAATCTTTTTAACCCAAAATTTAAGGTATTAGCGAGTAATTCGTGTATGATAAAAGTATAAAGCTTAGTTGTATTCTTTCCAACTTGTGCTTTTTATTCCAGTTTCCGCTGTTTTCTTGTTTCTTCTTTGAGCCCTTGCATTATGCCTAACACGATTTCTGATAGAATGAAAAAATGGTAATGGTTAACCGTTAATGACAAAATTCTACAAATGGTCACTCCTTTTTTTGCATTTCTTATCTATTACTACTATTACCATTTGATGGTATAAATAACGTATCATCTTGATTCGATTCTGTCAGGTATTATAGTAGTTACTTACTTTTCCCTCTTTATGTATGCGCCTCTGGTATCATTAGCATTTATTCTTCCTTTCTGCATTAGAATTATCCAATGCTTTCTTACTAGAACAAATTATACTATTCCAAGCAAATATAATTTGAATTTCTTGAGAATATGACGCATTGTTTTGTAATTTTTATGTATATCTAACTATTCATTTTGCTTTCAGATTAGTAGCTTAGCTGAAAGACACCCTGGATTAATGTCATTGAGAAGCGTAGATCTTTCACCAGCTAGTTGGATGTCAGTTGCTTGGTAAAATTACTCTCTCCCTAGCTCACTTATGATCATGGAAGTGATGGTTATTCAGGTGCTTTAAATGTATAAAAACTTTCCCGATCGAAGTGCTTGTATTTGGTGACATTATTATACTTTCACCTTCATTGGTGTTTGAGGGGATCTTGTTTTCCATGTGGTGGATCTTATCTGATCGTATCATTTATGTCGATGCTGTAGTTTCTTATTTGTTATAGCTTCTTTATTTGCAACCATAAAACAATGAAAGATGGAATCAAGTCAAGATTTGTATCACTAACTTTATTGATATGAAAATTACAGGTACCCGATATATCACATTCCCATGGGAAGAACTATTAAAGACTTGTCGACATGCTTTCTCACATTCCACACCCTTTCTTCTTCTTTTCAAGGTACTATTCATTTTGTCGCCGATGTTACTTGATCGATAATATGCAGAAGATTCTTACACTATATCATTTGGATTGTGCAGATATGGACCTTGAAGATAACACAGAGAAAGGTATTAGGAAACGTAACGAAGGGGAAGCAATCCCACTTCCACCTTTCGGTTTGGGAACTTACAAGATGCAGGGTAATGTTTGGATTTCAGACAGAAGTGGGAGGGACCAAGAGAGGATGGTGTCACTATTAAGCGTGGCCGACTCTTGGCTAAAGCAATTGGGGGTCCAGCACCATGACTTTAACTACTTCTTGGGCATTCGTCATGGCTAAAAACTCAAATGATGACATACTCTTTAAAACCCCTCCAATGGACCAATACTGGAGTTGCCCTTTCTTGGCACTGAGGTCATTTTTTTAAAGCTCGGAAGCATGAATGTTCGCGAAAGAGGATCGTAGTAATGTCTTCTTTGCAAAAGCATTAGGCTTTTTTTTCCTCGTAATCCCCTCACCTTGATTACCAAAATGAAGATTGTAGTAATGCAGTCTCTTAAACTTCAGACTTATGTGATTTCTGTATTATGTATAGGGATTAGCTTAGTTTTGAAGGGATAAATTTTGAGGTGAAGTGAGAGATTAGCGTAGACGCGTCTTATAACTGTGGATTAATGATCATGAAGTGACTATGATTAAGACCTTCATATTGTGAGCAATTCTTGCAAGCTTATGCAAAAATGCTCCTTATATTGTATGATTCTGTAGAACCTCAACTCTTTTTTTTATGTACATTTTATGTAAATGTCTTCAGATATTACATTCCATTTAAACTGGAGAAACAGCTAATATGATGTAATGTTTATAAGCAATTTTTGAACTCCTTTTCCCACTAAACTAGAATTGCTTCATATATTAAGGTGATTAAAAATAGTTTTTACCTAATTTATACAATATAACTTTTTGGTGAAGAGGATCCAATTGAACCATCTTCTTTGCACGAGCTTCTGTAAGCCCCGAAACAGACTCCAATTACATGTGTGAAGCATCGTGCCATTTCAAATCAAACAAGTGCCACTTATTTAAGTCATGATAAATAGAGTTACGTAATATTTACATATTTGTGTAAATAATTCTAAAATAATCGAGGTGTATCTAAGCTGTTAATCCCGCGTTATCTCCAAATAAGTACATGTGTTGATGATGACTTGAGTAATGGACTAATGTTAGTGGATGATGTTGACTTACTTGGTTGATTGCTTTTGCATTTCACATGAAGTCTAAAATATGAGGACATATGGGTCCATTTTTATTGAATAAACAGCCAATGATTCTTATGTAGTTGGAAGTTCACACAGTATCACATCTTATTCACAACAAAAAAACTCATGAATTATATTAGTTACCAAAAAATTTTGTAGCTAAACGACAAGATTTGTTGCTAATTTTATTTAGTAATGAATTAGCAACGAATTATCAAAAAAAATTATTTGCTATGGAATAATTCAGTGTCGGATTGACGATGAAAAAACAAGATATGACTTCACTAAATTATTGAGTCAAAGAACATTATATTGATAATCCAAGGATAACCACCGGTTAATAAGGATGGTGATGGAAAGGCGAGTGAATCTATTTTCTTAATTAGAGATGTCAGATTTAAACTATATAAATTAGTGTATATAATTGTGTTTGTCAAGAAACATTTTATCTTTAATGTGGAACTTCTTGACAGAAATTTAAAATTTAATCGAATTCCAACTCGAATATGGAAAAGTACAACCACTAACCATAGAAAATAAAAAGTACCATCACTAACCATAAAAACCCACTCAAAGCAATAATCAGTGGCGGAGTCGGATTCATGATAGGGGTTCAAAAAAATAAAAGTATAGTGCCTAAGATTTAGACTTGAAACCTCAAGATGAATTTTGAATTTCCTAAATCATTGTAAATAAACAAAATACCTTACATATACAATACAACTTTTTATTGATTGGATTCGAATAAACATCCTCGCTCCCTCCTAGATCCGCCCCACAACCTACAACAACAAACAACTCTTAGATACACATGGGACATTTTGGTTCCTTGCAAGTAAATAATTAAGTCAATGAGGCATGCTTACATTTGTTGTATTCCACTTGCTCTAGTTCATTTCTTACCTAAAGATCCACCTCTATTGATGATGAGCACTTTTATATGGTAGTGGATGAAATTGACTTAGTTGTTTGATGTTCTCTCTTTTTTTTTTTTCCTAATTGAAAATGCCAGAAATTTTATTTGAGAGCATATGATTTCGCTAAATTATTGAGACAAACAACATATATAACATTAATCTCTAAAGTGTAACCACTAATCATAATAAATATTCGAGAGCAATCACACCGACAAATAACTGAGAAGAGAGGGTTGTTCAAATAATATACATCCTCCACCTACAACCTTACGATCGTAGATTCGTCGTGGAATTATACTTAACTCCCAAACACACAATGGAATTTGTCATAAGAGGGCCATGCCCACATTCTTTGAATCTTGCTCCAATTCAATTCTTAGACCATGTAACAACTAACACGTATGCACGATAAATAAATTATGTGATCCACTTTGGGAATCAAAGAATGCACTACTAAACGTGTTATGCTTAGAGGGAGACAATTGATCATGTATTTTGTTAAGATAATCGATAGAGCCTATCCAAAAAAATAATTATATAATCGATAGAGTCTATCGAAAAAATAATTATTATTTTTCAAGAAAATTGATAGAAGTCCTTGGTTAATTTTACGTAAACATGCATAGAAACTATGAAGTTTGGCTTGAGACAATTTCGAGAATAATCATTTTCCTATTTGGTTTACAATTTCCTAAATTGGTACAAAGTTTTAATCTTTTGACATATAACTTTTTATGCTTTATGCAAGAAAATAGACTTCAAGATTAAGAGAGATAGAGGAAAGAGGCGAGCAAGTTGTATCTCAAAATAACATGTATCTCAATTGAAATTGAAATATACAAATCACATATATACGAACACATAATCTCCTCTCTCTCCCCCAACTCTCACTTGCATCTCTCCTCCCCCTCCCCCCTCCTCTTTCTCTCTTTCAATTTCACACACAAATACACATATTAGCTTTGAAATTGAAACATATATAGATACAAATATATACAGTGTATCACCCCTAAATAAATGCACAGATATACAATCCATATCATTTTTTTGTGATACATAAATGAAAAAAAAATATTGATACAATTTTTTCTGATAATAGTTATATCAGTTTTTTTCTGATACACATATACATTATTTTTTCTATGCACAGATAAAATTATTGTATCAATATATATCAAGCGAAGAAGATACAATTTGATGATAGGTGTATCAATTTTTTCAATACACGTATATATTTTTTTCCTGATACATAGATACAATTGGTTGTATTAATCTAAGAAGAAGAGAACAACAAATCAAGAATGCAAAACAAAAAAATTGATATATTGGCATTAATCTAATAAGAGAATAAATTAACAATTGATAGCCACCTAGAAAGTATTAATTGAAGACTAAGAATCAAGAATAATCATTCAGGTAAAACATTAAAATTTGCTATAAAACTCTAAGTAAAATTATGTTATATAATTTTTGAAAATATCTCTCAGGTTATTAGCTAGTTTTATTGATTACCGATAGTTATTTCTTAAGTGACAGTGGTGTAAAATTCATTTAGACTATTAGTGCATGTATAAAAATTAAACTCATCATTATCATGTTATACAAAGGAAAAGATAGATTCCAGTATTGCTATATATATATATATCATAAATTAAATACTATATATATATATTGAATACAAATCAATATTGAATATAATTCAAGAGAACATTGAAAAGACGCAACACCAAAAAGTGAAGAAATTTTGGTCTACCTCTAATTCCAAGATACTAATAATAGTACGTTTATATTCAAAATAATATGGTAATCGGAATTTCCAAATGCTGAATTCGCTTCATGATATATATTATAAAGAAAATAAGTCCAAGAAAGAAAAGTAATTAAATAAGCTTGAATACACTGATAATTTCTTAAATTTGTACGTATAAAATCTTCCTATTAAGACATTCTTCTCGGCTCATATTTTTGAAAAAGTTTCTAACTGTTTTATCAAATACTATTACGTAGATATAATTAAGTTAATCACATAAAATGTGTCTCCTCCTTTAATTATACACATACACATCAATTGGAACAAACCTGAGTTCTTACGGCTTATTAAGTAATTAACTTATTTATGCAACGTGTGCTTGAGAATATATATATATATTGTGGAGAAGCTTTTCCAAGATTTCGCATTAGAATTACATAATCATATATTGAGGTGCTTAATCAGAACTAATGAAATTTACTAACAAATTTAAGAGATTATCGATGTATCTTGAGATTAAAAAATGAAACAAGAAGCTCTCATTGAATACATATGAGAAATGATCCTACAAATTAGAACCTACACTAGGGAATTAGATGAAATTAAGAAGTACTATATGTTACATATGAATATTTGTTGGAAAATTGATGACATAACATATAGTTTTTTTTAAACTAATGATTAATTAAGGTACAGGGTATGACTTGTTATGACACATACATTTGTAAGCAACAGGACAAGTCTCAGCTTCTTCTAATGATGAACAAACAAAACTAACCATCACTAATCTACAAGGTTTACATGATCCACATGCATGAGAACAATCTGGTAATCTTGATCCTGCTACTTGCAATGTATCTGCTCTTTTTGCCATTATTCCCCTTGCCAATGTTGTCTTTTTAGTTGGTGACATGACCATATGTCTTTCATCTAAAAAGAAAAAAAAATTGAGCATCATTAGCACAAAGTTTATGTGGTAAAGAGAAAGCAAAATATTACGATAACAATAATATATTCAGTGTGATCACATAAATAGAGACTGTGGAGTAGTAGAAAAGTTATTTAATTTCTTGATAGATATTAGTCGTTTTGATGGACATAGTAGTTTTGTATCAAAATATTTGAAGACCTGTTTAATGTCTTTCTTAAAGGTTGTGTAAAAATCTTAAAAACAAACTCTACATTCACCTTAAAAATACTTGTTACGTTTCGTTTTTCGAAAGTTAAACTATATGAACTCTGATTAATATTAAAGATGTTTCATCATATTAATATGAGAAAAATTGCTAACTTATAGTAGTTTATATGAGAAGAATTGAACTTTATTTTATGGGGCACAAATTTAAGGAACATAAAACGCTTTTATAACTTATGATCTTAAACATGTCATAACATTTGTGTGGCTATAAATAAATTTCATTGTAAAATGAAAAGTTTAATTTTCTATTCTTTGCAAGTATAAAAAGATAACATTCTTTTTTTTAGATAAATTAAAAAAAAAGTGTCAGAGGAAGTACATATTTGGACGAAAAAGTAATTATTCATCAATAAAGTTTATAAAATTGTTTGTTGATAAAGAAAACTAAAGAAAGAATCAACTCAATTAATAACTAGTTATTATCTTAAAAAGTCGCTTTTTCATTTTTAAAAGAAAATTTGAATCAAGAAAAAAATATTACGACTTTCTGAGATAGTAACTATCAGTTGAGTAACCGAGAAATAAAATGCTTGAAAGAAAGAAGAGTTGATCATACATGAGTTAATCTTGGGAATATGCCTTGCATTCATGACAATTGGAAGAAAAACAAGAAGAATAATGATCATAGTTGCAATATACTTGAAACTCCTCATTGTATACATCCTTAATTTCTTCTTCTTCTTCTTCTTCTTCCTCTTAATCTCTTTGATCACCTTTGTTGTTTGATAGTTGATTGATAAAAAAAAAAACAAAGGATTAATGTTTTGTTGAAGGAAAAAAGAAAGAAATGCATGGATATTTAAAAGAGGTGAGAATTGAAGCAAGTCACAGGCAAGAGTGAGAGATGATATAGCAATAAGCTAGGTCACATGAAATAGGCACATTCACACTCATAGGGCTTGAGAACCCTGTGAATCACAGTTTGACACACTTCCATTTTTCGTTCTGTGCACTGACTGTGTAAAAAATATTTTATTTTACATCAATCATATCGCTCAGCTTGTACTGACAGTCTTAAAGATATTTACTCAATCAGATCACTAATAAAATAATTCAGAAGGAAGTTTTTATGATTAGACAATGAATTAATTTATGTAATTGACAGTGTAAAATATATTTTATTTTATTTCAATCATATCGCTTAGTTTGTACTGACAGTCTTAGAGATATTTACTCAATCAGATCACTAGTTATAAGATAATTTAGAAGGAAGTTTTTATGATTAGGCAATAATTTAATTCATGTAATTGACAGTGTAAAAATTATTTTATTTTACATCAATCATATAACACAGCTTGTAAGATAATTTAGAAGGACTTTCTTATGATTAGACATGACTGATTTAAATTATATAATTGACAGTGTAATGATTTGTTTACATTATCAACATAATTTAATATGTTTTGACTTATAACCTTACCATTTATTCCACATGATTACCTAGCCAATGCACTATTAAACAGATATATATGTAATTATCTTTTAAATAATTCCGTAGAATTTAAGCTTTTCGAATAAAATAACAATAATTGATCTGTAATATGATATAAGTGGTTTTAATTTACTATTGTAAGTATTATTATATCAATAAATTAAAATATTTAATGTATATTCCATTTATTATTTGTCCATTTTCCTTTTTACACGCCCTTAAGAAATCATATATAAGATGAGTATTTTTACTAATTTACCCTTTAACTCTTTTTGATATACCCTTTATTAATGCAATAAATGTTTTTAATCATATTGACAAGTAATATGAGACGGAGAGAAATACTACTTAATTAGTTTTTTGGAAGTATGGTGATTAATTTATGGTACAAAAATTTACGATGACAAAGAAATGTTGTTTAACGTGAAAATTTGAATGGTGAGTTGAAGTTGGTTTGTCAATTTTCATGGGCCAGCTTTAAATGAAAAAAGCATATATTATAATAAATATTATATTGGTAAAATTATGGTAACATGATCTCAAAGATGAAAAGTAAATATAGTAAAGTTATGAGCTTAGTGTACTCTAATGTGACTGCTATAAATGTTTTTTTTTTACTCACACAAAATTACAGAAAAACTCCAGAATGTGATTTCTATTGCACGTGATGTATTTATTACTTTGGTTAAATATTAGAGTATTCTTTTATAATTACTTAAATTGATAAAATGTTCATACCCCATGTGAATATTTTCACATGTTTTAACAAGTTAATTGATTTGCTTTGACACATCAAATTGAGGTTCTATATTTATCTATTTAGCGATAGTTTGGCGTTATATATATTTTCTCTGTTTCATATAAGTTGTTTACCTGGTTATATATAGATATCCTAAATTATTTGTCAAACTATTATTCCATTTGATTTAAAATACTTGATGTTTTAGATTTTTTTATTTTATTATTACTATCTTTTATCAAAATTGACTCTTTAATTGTTTTGAGAGTCTAAACAAGTTTATAAGTTCTAAAAAATTTCTTTCAAGTAGTGGATAAAGGGTAAATTATTTTAACTTTTCATCTTATTTATGATTTTTTAAAAGGCGTGTAAAGGGAAAGGCGGATAACCAATATGGAACGAAGGGAGTTATAAATATACACGAATATATTTAGTAATCTGCATGGATATAATTAGACAAATATATTGTATATGAGCAGCTACACTTACTAAGTGCGCAGATAAAATGTATTTCACTATTGTTACGAGCATATATATAGTGTATTCCGTATATTATATACGTGTGAATACACTTATTATGCGCGCGAATGTATTTCATTATTATTATGTACATGAATACAATTTATTCTGCTACGTTTTGAAACCAAAATACTGCTACGAAACGAAATAAAATCTTATTATTTTTCATAAATCTAGATGCAAATAACGTTATTTACAAAAAAAAATCTCTTTTAACAACACCACAAAATTCAATCCAAACAATTTTTTTTTTGTTTTTTTTTTTGTTTTCTTTTCTTTTTCTTTTTAATTTCATATTGGGCTTCATGGTGATGGAGAAGCCCAATCTAAATATAATGGGCCGTAATGTTTTTAGCTCCAACCTTTGGTTGGTGTTCAGTGTATACACTTATTATTCACTAAAAATTGGAATTAAGAATTGTATCCTCTTGATCTACCGCAATCAGCCTCACGTTGTGCCTGATTGATGATAATTATTCGGTATCTAGTATCAATATTGAAGTCCGATTAAATTTGAATTTGCGTCCAGAAGTCCTACATTGGGGGATAAAACAATCCTTAACAAAGACGACTCCGTACCCAAGATGATTCAAATCCAAGACCTTTAATTAAGGACGAAGAAATACTTACATTGGTGGCAGAAGATTCAACACAATGGGGTAATTGAGAATAATTAATACAAGAGGATAAATAAAATATTAAAACACGTGCTTAAATTCTTTGAAAACTATGCTATTATTTAATGTGAATAATTATTTTATGTATTATTCCATATGATATTTTATGTTAAGCAATTTTTTATTAGTCTAGTGGAATAAAAAATAATACTTAGGATGTAGCTAATGTTGTCCGACGTTCATTTTTGAAAACATAAATTCAATGTTTTAGGATTTAATAAATTACATCCATTAGTCTCAACTTCTAGATATATTAAATGTTAGTTAAATAAATTGCTTCATTTTACAATATATTAATATATTTTAGTATAGTATAGTCTTGTTTCTTCACTTATGGAATGTCAACGATGACAAATATTGAGGACATACATGACTAGGACCAAACACTTTTCAGCTGGTAAACAAATTCTTAATTAAATTTTAAGGAACTTTCTAATTTTTTTTATTGATTTAATCAAAATATATATAAAAAATAGTCATTGAACATTTTTCAGTAAAAAAACACTAATTTTTTAGTAGGATTAGTTTTGCTATTTTATAAACAAGGAAAAGGACATACTGTCCGACTATTATCTTGCCGTTATAAAACTTAACAAATATATCCTCCGTTAACAATTTCACCTAGACCAAAATTATCCAACGAATTCTCAATTAAACCCTATCAATCATTTCTACTAATATTTTCTTTCTAACAAACAAACTCCCCAAAGGAACATTTGGTTTCAAGATGACCAAATGAAAAACAAAAAAAGCCTCCATATCTAGTCAAATATTTGATGCTTTAAAAGAAGTTTCTCCCTTATTTCTTTTCTTATTTATTAAGTATTACTTAGACACCATTCCTTTATGTTGACTTATATGAAGTGAAAACAATTGAAAATTTCACCATGACCGTTCATTACATTTTCCCTAAATTCTAACTAATCCAATAAATGTTTTGAATATGATCTTCTTGACTTTGACTACCAATTTTAATATTGCACTACTATATCGACATAATAACAAAAATGGTCCATTATGTTTGAGTGTATGTTTAAAAAAATCGTAAAATTGAATAGTTTTGATCTTTTAAGTTTATCAAAAACGAACATTTTTTTTTTTTTTAATCTTTATCATTTTTACCAAACCATGATTGTTATTTTAATCAGAATCACCAGAAATTTTCGTCGAAATTCTATAAACGGAATCATGAAGAACTACAACAAATATAAAAAGAAATTGCATTAAACTCTTGAATTAGACTAAAATAACATAAATTATAAAAGTTGTACTTTCAAATGTGTGTTTTCATTATCCCAATTTATATGACATAGTTCGAATTTCGAAAGTCAAATCAGAAAATAATTGACCGTGATTTATTCGTACACTCTCTAAATATTTTAAATTGTTAATTCTTGTAACTTATTGTACTTTTTATCTAGTTTCTAAATGTGTAAATTATTTTTCAAAGATGTTAAAAATCATACAATAAAAATAAAGAAGTTTGACTCTCGAAATTCAGACTATATCATATCAACTAGGACGACGGAGTAACAATTAAAGTTTGATAAATATTTATTGAATATCAAAACTACTCATTATTTTGTAAATTTAAAGGGCCAAAATTATTCAAGTGATACTTATCTGGATTATTTTGAACCTACTACACCATTTTTGTCATTTTCTTATACTAAATCATTTAATTTATATAAACAACCAAGCCGCCTACCAAGGACGAAAAATTGGCAAGTATAGTCAAATGAACCTATAGATCTAACACGTTTATTAAAATATCATCAATAATTTAAACAAATAAATACACAATCCATCAAGACCAATTGATATATAAATATATTCATAGCTAAAACTTTACTCTACCACCAAAATCTCTCCGTACCAATATTTTCCAAAGTTAAAAGCTAGACAAACGTGGAATCAGAGCACTAGCTATGACAAGTCTGGTACGAAACACCCCCTTACGTTTTAGCAGACGGGTGGATAGGTACGAGCCGTTAGATCAACCAGAAAGCATGGAAGGTCCAATGCAGAATGATGAAGACCGTAGTCATAGTGTTCGGAGAACAATTATGAAATTAAGGAGGAGTGTAAAACAAAGAAGTAGTCCAATTATTTTGAGTTCGATAAGTTATAGAAGGGAAAGGGCAAGAAAAAGAAATATATTTTTGCAAAGCTATAAATTGGAATCTTCAAAGAATTTAAGGAACAAGAAGTTGAAGAAAATTGTTTTAAAAGTGAAATGTGCTATGATTTCTGTTTTTTCTTTTATGAGGGCTCATACTATAAAATCTTGTACTAATTCTAATTCTGGTATTGGTGGTGTTTCTCCTGCTAGAGTCATAAAATGTTGTTGATTTTTTTATTTTTTATAATTGTTCATTGGAATTAATAGCAAATCTTCATATGTAATAGAACATTTATTTTGGTCAAGATATATTATTTGTGAATGATGAATGAAAACTGTAAGTCAAACCATCCAATGTTCTTTAAGTCAAACCATCCAATGTTGTTCATCTACAGAATTCAAGTATTGTATACGTCATTAGTCCGATCCTTTGTAGGAACTACCCGTAATAACGAACTTGCAAAATGGATCTGTTTATCATAAAGAGATTCGTCGTTCCTGACCCTGCTTCACCTTAATTCCCTCAAAGCGGAGGAATGTCTCATTAGTTATAACTAACTATTCCATTAAACAACTAGAATTTGAAATAAATGATTCTATCCTGCTGGGTAAATAAGGTAGTTTTTTCCTGCTCTGAAGAGAGACCTTGAGGGGGAACAACTCGAGAATTTTAATAGTTCAGTTAGTTAATTACTTGAACTTTTATCTTATCGGTGAGAATTTGATTTCCGACCCTCATTTTCTTTTTAAAAATAAAGTCCATCTAATACGTGTTTCATAGTTGTGGCTCTATTTTCCATTTCCCCTTTCCTCTTCTCCTTCTTTAATTTTGGGGAATTCATGTCTTTGACGTTTAATTTAAAGAGGTGGATTCAGAATCTGAACTAGTATAAATTTTCAGAGTAATTGTGACATTCCTGACGAAGAATAGACTAATAAAGTATTGACTATAAATATTCGTATTTATTATTGTCACTTATAAATATAAAAATATAGCAACAATATAAAATCAGTGATAAAAGCTAATGGTGTCGTATTTGAGCATAACAACAATAACATGTTATATGTAATTCTATAAATAGAATCGTTTGAAGAGAATATAATATAAATATACACAAATCTTATCCTTATTTTTAAATTAAACAATTGTTTTTGATAGTTTCACAATTCGAAAAGTAACAAAAGGGAATCAAATTGTGTTGGAGCATATAATTAAGGAATAATTATGATTACTATCTTATAGTTATCTGCAAAAGAAATGTATTAAAGTATAAAAGGTTATAAGAATATGACCTTTTAGTGCCACTGGTTGCCATCATTATGCCTAGCTTTCTTATCTCACTTTCCCACAATATTCAGTTCGTCATCAGTTGCCTACCTACAAAATAATGTGATATAGTCCGCTTTGGGTTATATCTATATATTTTTTTTAAAAAAATACTCTCTTTACTAATTGAAATATCATAAAATAAGTAAGAAATTATTTATTTTTTCAGATAAATATTTAAACGACACTAAAAGTAAAAATGTAAAGGCACGCTATTTCATTTTTTAAAAATAATAAATCTTGGCCTTTTTAAATGGTGATGAACTGTTCCTTTGACCCCAACAGGACCACCAAAATAGATAAGAAATCAGAGCGTGCGTTTAACTAGGACATGAGCAAATGATAATGCTATGATCATGCCGATGCATTATATATTTAGAGTCGGTTTGAGTTAGCTGATTAAGATATCTGAATCTAAACGCATGATTAAGATATTATTTCTAAATCTTAATATTGATATTTAGTCAGTTTTCTAAACTTGAATTATCAAATTATTATTCATTTGTCTTAGCCAAATGCCAATCACTATCTTTAAAAAATTATCAAATTATTATTCTTTTGATTGGTTCAAAATATTAGTCGTTTTCTAAATTGAGATTGTTTTAAAATATTTCCTTTTTCAGAAAATAATAAAATTATTATTACTACTTTTTATCCAAATTGACTCTTATTATTTTTAATTTAATTATTGAAAATATGATATTTTAGGCAAAATAGAGGATAACTTAGACAAGTACTCATGTAGTACCTTTTTTAATTTTTTTTTTTTTTATCGTGGTGTCAATAAGTATCAAATAATTCGATTCACCATAATTAGGACTTAGGAAAAATTAAAAATAACTTAATATTTTTATCTCGGTAATTTAAGCTTAACAAACACACATTTTATTTATTTATTATTATTATTATTATTATTTATTTTTATTTTGGATGGGTGGAATGAGTTGACGAACGTGATAAAAATTAATGGGCTAATGGTTATGACTTATGAGCAAAGTGGAGTAGCAGTTAAAAAAGCTGCTTCTAATATTTTTCATTTATTTCATCTTTTTACCTTCTTTTTTTCCCCTTAAACTAACTTTATTACTGGTGGTTCAGTTTATACATTCTTCAGCCAAAAATATTTACTTTCTCTTTAAGCTGAAAAGTGAAAACACACATGCTCTTTCATCTTTTCCAATTTCATCATTCACTTGCCACAATAATTCTCTAAGCGTTGATCAAGTTATCGCTACTCATTAAGGTTATCTGTTGTATCATACGCATTCTTGTTGACATGTTTGATGTAATTTTTGGGTGGAGAAAAGCTACTAAATTGTAAGTACAATTTCAATTTCCCTTCCTTCATCATTTGTTTTTTTTTTTTGACGAATTTATACTACTAGACAGAGCATCTAACGTAATTACTACTTTTTTTTTTTGACAGTAAGAATTTGATTAAAAGAGTTAAATGCCGGCTTAAGCTGTTGAAGAACAAGAGAAGTTGCATTGTTAAGCAATTGAAAGATGACTTAGGGCAACTACTTAGACATGGACATTACCAAATTGTCTTTGACAGGGTACGTACGTCGAAAATCTCATATTTCTAACAGCGTTCTGATAGGAATGTCCGTCTAAAATTCGCGTGTTTTTAGTAGATATATGGATTTTTAGTCCATGTAACAACTTGCAAAATTGATTTTTTTTTATTTTTTTTTTGTATTTTCAGGTTGATCAGCTATTTATGGATGACAATATGTTGGTAGTATATGATTTATTGGAGAATTTTTGTGAATTTATCCTCATTAACCTTCCATATATCCGCAGACACAAGTAAGGAATTAATATGTACAGTTACCTGTAGTTATCTTTTAGGTGATCTGATACTGAATGTATAGTAGTTAAACTCGATAAATATTGTCATCTTTGTTTTGATTCAGAGATTGTCCAAATGACATCAATGAAGCAGTGTCAAGTCTCGTATTTGCATCTACGAGACTTGGCAATTTACCAGAGCTTCCGGTGATAAGGAAGCTCTTTGGACAACGTTATGGGAAGAAATTCGAAACATCTGCACTTGAATTACTTCCTGGAAATCTTGTGAACTATCAGGTTTGTCCACATTTTACTATAAAGAGTTAATTAAGGTTGTAAATTTTGTAAGTTTTGTTGTTCTTTGAATATACAGATAAAAGAGAACTTGTGTATAAAGTCTGTTTCAAATGAAGTGAAATATAAATTGGTGGATGAAATAGCAAGGATTTGCTTTCAACAAGGACCTTTACTTCTTGAATACAGAAATGAATCACA
Source organism: Solanum etuberosum (assembly GCA_029582245.1). Classification (NCBI taxonomy): domain Eukaryota; kingdom Viridiplantae; phylum Streptophyta; class Magnoliopsida; order Solanales; family Solanaceae; genus Solanum; species Solanum etuberosum. The sequence continues at coordinate 162,604 of JAJONR010000486.1, read as the reverse complement.
ACAAGAAGAGGTAATTATGTTATGCAGTATACGGATTCGGTAGAACCTAGTAATTGTGGTTCAAACTTTGTATCTGTGTTTAAAAATTCATCTGAATATTACATTTTTGCGAGTTTCCTACCTGAACTATCACTAACTATTTATCAGAACACACCTTGACTAGTATCTATTGATTATTCAAGTATGAAACTCGCACAAAATGTGATACTTGAGGTGTGTTTTTAACCATTATCACTTTAGTATATATAAAGTAGTAAGTTGTTCTTTTAGAATTCAGAATTTATAAACTCAAAATCCTGGCTCCGTCTGTTACTGCAGGTGCATAAACGCGTTGATGATGCTCAAATTGGTTACGAGAAAGATGGAGAAACAAGATGGAAGAATTCCAACATGGCGACAGAAGCAAATATTGTATCTATTGATTATTCATCAGAAATTGAGGGGAGTTCTACTGATTATTTATCAGCAATTGAGCAAACTTCTATAGATTCAGCCCATTGTTTGAGGAACAATGAGCAGGAAAGAGTATCAAATTCTGTTCGATGTAGTAATTATTCGTCTCAATCTACAATTTCTAGTCCTGAGCTTGTAATGAAAAGAGAATTTTGGAGAACCAATGGCTTTATTTCCGGGCAAACAACAGATCAATTAACTTATAAGGACGACGTTGAGGAGTTTGAGTCTATTCTAAGCAAAGATTTGAACTTTCAAGATCAGAGGCTTTTCATGTTCAAAGGACCTCTCTTTCCCTTAATGTTAAAGATGGATACTGATATCAATGTGAGTACTTCCCCCTTGCAAAAGACGAGACTCATCGCTATGAAGGATGCATCATTCATGACAGATGATTTGGAAAGTTGTTCGTTTACATTCTCATCATCATCAGCAATGACTCGTGGACAACTTTATATGAGGACAAGGACTATGCCAGTTGAAAGGCTTAAGGATAACCTCGCGGACAATTTTCTTCGATCAAATTCATTTCCAGTACTTCAAGAACCTGGTGAAGAATCGTCGTTGAAAAGCTATGTCCATCCTAAGCTTCCGGATTACGATGAAATTGCAGCTATGTTCAAGGCTCTCAAGAAAGAAAAACTGCAAAAGGTAAAATGCTAGCAGAAAGGAATTTGAGTTAATTCATAACAAATAGAATGTGTGTGTGTGTGTGTGTGTGTTTGTTGTGTGTGCCTTTTCTTTTACTTGTTATACAAAATTCATTAGATTTATGCATTACATTATATTTCCCAACTGTAAACAATCTCCTTCAAGGGATTTTCTGAGTGAAATTGATGTAAACTTTCCATGGATTGCTGAGTTCCATCTAAGGCTAAAGGGAAAACAACACTCGACGAAGACAATGATGAAGATGGAGGAAAAAATGATGAAAAAACAGAGGATTGAATAGAGTGTTGTTGGCTTTGAGGATTTTTGATCATCTTGAAAGGCCTGCCAGACATGGAAGTTTCTGGCCACCATTGTTGTCTCTCAAAGTCCTTGTCTTTATCTTTCTGCCAATGCATTTCTTCTTCCATTTTTATCAGGGGAAGAAGAAGGAGAAATGGGGAGGGGATTACAAGGTGAGGAATCGAACCTCGTCACCAGGGTGAAAATCCAAATAGTCAACCAACTGAGCTACTAAGATCCCTTTCTTCTTCGATGAGTTTACTTGATTTGTTACTATACTTGGATGCAGCCATTGTCACTACTAACATAAATCATTTACATAGACTGTTGTAAAATTTGCAGCCAAAGAAGTAACACTCATTATTTCGTTTAACCAATAAAACAATATATTTTGAAATATGTTCAACATGGGATTCTTTTGATAAATAAGAGTTACATATCCTGCCTGATCAGACGTCGATATTTATGTCTGTTTCACTATAAGTAAGAGATGTATCGTGTGATCTCCATGTTTCTCCCCAGTGGCTTGAAGGAGAAAGTGGTAGTGGCATTTGCAGATAGCCACATGAAAATAGCCTCTCCAAAACTTCACCACTCAAATGAATAATGATTCAATTCAATCAGTGTATTTAATATGTAATCAACAAGGACTTTTGTATCACTTCTGCACTAGATGTTCAACATCTCCAAGTTGTACTTCACCTCCTTGAAATGCGTATTCATCCTGGAACAGCAACTCTATCTGCTCCAACGATTTGCCTTTCGTTTCTGGAACGTGTTTATAGACAAATGCAACAGATAATGCAGAGATTACTGAAAAGATTAGGAAAGTTCCACCAACTGTAATTGCACGCGAAACAGAGAGAAAAGACATTGCGATCAGGCCACTGCACATTCTATTACCTACTGCTCCGAGCCCTGATGCTTGAGCACGAAGCCGTAAGGGAAAGATTTCTGACGTTAAAACCCAACAGACAGGACCAATCCCCACTGAGAAGAATGCTACGTTCCCACAAACGAATAGTATGGCTAGCGCGATGCTAATTGATCCTTCTTTCATTAAAAGTAGAGTGATCCCCACGCCTAGCAAACATGTAGTCATACCAATTGTGCTCACATAGAGCAATGGCTTTCGTCCGACTTTGTCAATGAGAATGATGGCTATTAGTATAAATGCAGTCTTGCTGACTCCCACAGCAACCGTAGCAGTCAGAAGTTTTGATTCATCCTCAATACCAGCTGCTTTAAAAATTGCGGGACTGTAGTAAACAGTTGCATCAATTCCGGTAATCTGTTGGAAACATTGAATTCCAATACCTGTGATCAGCATCCTACGTAGAGCCGGAGAGGGGCTCAACAATTCACGCCAGACAGGTTTGTCTGTGTCTGCAGTTCCAGCAGCTTGTTGTATCTCGGCTAGTCTCTCCTCAACTTCCAAATCATTTTCATTTGTTTTCATAAGAACCAACCTTGCTTCTTCTACTCGGTTCTGCAAGACCAACCACCTTGGTGACTCGGGGATGATGAAAAGAGCTACTCCAATAAAGACTGAAGGAAGAATTCCAACAGCAAGCATTACCCGCCAGCTTATATGTGCTGAAAGACCGGAGAATGCATAGTTAGATACATAACCGAGTAAAATTCCTAGATTTATGAAAATCTCAGGAAATGATGTGAGAGAGCCTCTAGCAATAGTTGGTGATATCTCAGCTATATAGACGGGTGCAATCATAACGCCGAAGCCTATGCCAACACCAGCTAAAATCCTTCCTACCATTAGTATTTCGAACGAAGGAGCAATAGTCATTACAGCTGCACCTATTTGAAAAATAACAGCAGCGAACCCCATCGTCCACTTTCTACCAATCGCATCTGATGTTCTTCCACCAGCTAAGCTACCTACAAGTGAAATTATGCTCAAAACACCAACAAGAACTTCTTGTTGAACTTCTGTTATTTTCAAATCTTGTTGAATGAATATGATTGCTCCACTCATGACACCTACATCTGCAAATTGAAAACATAAGCATCGAAATCAAACCTCAGCTTGTTAATAAACTTTATAAAGAAGCACACAGCGACTAGCATGCAGCTGCATGAATTGATGAATACATTCGAAAGCATTTCTTTGTACCCCCACAATCCCCACCCTGGATTTATTTTCGGCTACTCTAAAACCATGAAGTACGTATTCAAAATGAATTATAATGTATATCACTTGAATTCCAGTAAATAAAGCAGGTTATTTCTCCACTAATAACGAACTAGAACTTGCAGAAACTGGACTATAAGTTAAACATTTCCTGGATTAAATGCATAAAAGTAAAGAATACATTATTTATGCAATACAAGCTCCATCCGTTTGTACTTCTCCTTGCTGCATTGTGCTAGAGAAGATAACAACATTGTTGCTACTTGCTAACGAATTGCTCCCCGTGCTTCTCAAAGTGTATAGGATCTTCAAGTATCTACTTTAGTTGATCTGTCAAGCAAGTTGTGAACTGTATTTAGACAGGATAGGTCTTCAATGCCTAGTCTAAGAATTTCTTATGATCCATACATTCATTGAGGGAAGTCACTTGCTTTTGCTAGAGAGTTCATTTTATCGACTCGTAATGAAGGGAGTCGCTTCCTTCCTATGACAAGTTTTGGTGTAAGGTTCTATGCATCCCCTATATGTAAGGATTGATTTCTCATATGGTCACTCAACTAAAAGTCAGAAAAGATCAACTCCAATATGCGATTACATGTAATGAATCAATAAAAATATCATCACTTATAACTCCAAGATTGAAATTATATTGTTACATAAAAAATTATCAGTTCTCTCTCTGCCCAAAGGATTGTTTGGCTTCAATCTTGAATCACATACATTTTCTCCAGAGACAAGCATTCACACTTTCTAATTTACTGCTTCTATTATCACCACTACTCTAGATTAATACTCACTCTGTCCCAATTTACGTAACACACTTTCCTTTTTAGTTTCAAAATTTAGTACAAACTAGTCCATCACAAGTCAAAGCTCAAAACACAAATCTTGAGAAAAAGTCAACCTTTATGAATAAGAACATCTCACAGCAAGTATCAATACACATATACTCCTAATACTTGATTTCACAATTTATGAGGCAAAGAACAACAGACATGTAAAAATTATAAAAAGATTTACCATAACCAAGGAGGACATTGTTAAGTGAAGCAAAAACAGCACAACCAAAAACATATTTTCTAGTACTCTTCTTCCTCCTTTCCAACTGATACTGATCATCATCTCCATTATCATAATCTGTAAACTCAGAATCCATTCTCTTATACTTGTTCTTGCTCCCCAATGGAAAATCTGACATACCCATTTCCCCATGTCCATTTTCTTGGACACCTGCCATACCCATCTACCCAAAAATTCCAATCTTTAACTGAAAAAAATAGCAACTTTGAAGATATTAACAGATATTCTGACCCAAAAATCCAATCTTTAACTGAAAAAACAGAAACTTGAAGGTTTTAACAGATGTTTTGATCCAAAAATCCAATCTTTAACTGAAAAAAACAGCAACTTTGAAGGTATTAACAGATGCTTTGACCCTAAAAATCCAATCTTTAACAGCAAGATTGGATTTTGGGAGTTGGGTTTCAGTTACAAAATCAAGATCTAGAAGAAAATGAGAAAGAATTGAAAAATAAGGAAACAAGGCAAGTGGGACAATTTTATTTGTCCTTTGATTGAAATGGTACTGTACATCTTACACGGCCTTGACCAATTACCATCTAACTTTTAAAAATTAAAGAATTTGGAGCTTTCAAAGATACAAAGTACTTTTTTTTTCCCGCTTGATATCCGGTATTTATATTGGAGTCCAACTAAGTTTGGATTCACATCAGAAAGTTCCATATGGAGGGGTAAAGCATTCCTTAACAAAGGTGACTCCGTATCCAAGGATACTTACTACTTGAACCCGAAACCTATTGATTAAAGATAAATGAATATTTATCATTCCACCGCAACCCTTATTAGTCAAAGATACAAATTACAATACAACGTAAGACTTGGCAATTTCCCAGCACATTTCATGTTGGTAAATCAATTTAAGTAAGTCTACTCAATAGGAGTTTCTTAGAAAATACTGCCTCGAGACTCTGTACATGTTTACTTGTCTATGTTTGACGTGACATAAGGATATTACTTTTTTTTTATGCGTCAAAACTTATATTTGCAAGGTGGCAAGCGCAGCTGGCTCCCTTTGATTTTGAAATTCATTATAAAAAGGGAATTGATAACTCTCTTCCTGATTTCTTATCCCGTGAATATTTAAAATGACGCACAATATTTATTCTATCTTTTTTGAGGAAAAGGAATTGATCACTATTTTAAAAATACTGCCTATTTCTTCTGATATCAAGCATCTTATTATTCATAAAATTATTGAATCCATTATTGAATATGATTATATCACTTATATTCATAATGAAGGATATTTTAATAATTATGAAGAAATAGATAGAGAATATTTGCTCGATTATTTTTCGGATTAACATGAAAAATTGTTATGATTGCAGTATGACAGACCCACCGTGGTCTAGAGTACGTAACCGAGGAAGAGGAGGAAGATCATCCTCCGGAAGAACGAAGGCAGCAGTTATCAATGCTATTGCAGATAATGAAGGAATTGATAACCTTGGAATGACCCTCATTAAAAACAGGGAAGATGGTGTCTACACCCTGATAGTCACTATTTTAGAACACTTTAATGGAAGATATATAATTAGAAATAATTTAATTATATTGCTTTTTTATCTTTCTTTAATAAAATGAGCAAATAGTCTAGAAATGTTTTAGATCATAAATTTCAAAAGTTCTCTTTATTTTCTTAAACAGTGTCACGTAAATTTAAAAAAAAAACAATAAATAAAATGATAATTTTACTACTATATAACTATTAATTATCATAAGTCATTTAATTTATTAGGAAATGAATAATAATACTTAATGAAAAGAATAAAATACCTATAAACTGGTAAATAATCTCTTATATTTTAATTAAATAAGTGAAAGTAAATATTTATTTTTATAGTAAACCAATAAAAGTGAATGGAGGAGTATATTTGTAATAATATTCTCATTGACTTTTTTTTCCATTATTATCAAAGCCATAATTTTTCGTAATTACTGCTTTAATGTACGTTGCCTTTTTAGATGCATTGTAATCTAAAAGTTTGCTCTTTCCTTTCTTTTTCTTTCCCATTTTAACACTCTTCTTCTGGCATGATGTGGATGTTTTTAACTCATATGTAATACGTATTTCAATTGATGTTAATGTATATAATTAAAAAATTAATAAGATATATTTTTTTGTAATTAACATAATAGGCGTTTCTGAACAGTATAATGTAAAAGCTTTTCAAAATATGAATTAGAAATGTCTAATAAAAGCATTTTATCATGTGTTCAGCTAAGGATGAACGTTTAGGTAGTTCATATTACTAGATATGACAACTTCAATTTAGATTTTTGATTTTTAGGATTTCAAGAAATTGAAATCCAAACCAATTCAAATAAGTAATTAGGATTGGATCATATTCTTAAGTTCGATTTTGAATTAATCAATTTGATTATTTTGTATATTCATTTTTGAGCTTATAAGTTTAGTTTCTTCTTCTTTCAAAAATGAACATCGATCCTAATAAAATATTCACGTCAAACTACCTAATAATATTCAAGCTATGAAACCATTATCAAGAAATGGTGGATCGCACGATGGTACATATTTTTATTGTGTCTGGGCATTTCTATCCTTACTTTTTTCACTTTCAGTAGAATTAGAGAGAGAAATTCAATAACTATATATGGATTTCACTAAAATATATATAAATACAAAATAATTTTAACTCTGTATATATAGTATAATTTTTTATCGAGGAGGTCCAAATGATTTCTTTGCACTCACTCCTACAAATAAGTTGGTGGAGATAAAGTAAATATACAAATTTAAAATTTGACTAGTCAAGACTTAACTTCAAATATATTCGAACTCCAAGTGGCGTAATTCCATTATCTTGTCAAGGCTTGAAACCCACAACGTTGCACGTTCGATAACCATTTCATGCAAAAAGATGTCAATTTCCTATCAAGTTACTTCCAAAGTCTATTTAAGTAATGATTCACATCATTACATCATCCTCCTCAATGATCGTGCAAGCAATATTTTTTTGAAAATCATGTATGATACAATTAAATTAGTTGGTAAAAGTTGTGCATTCTTTCGTGTTCGTTGTGGTCGTAGTTGAATCGTTTTTCTTACTAGTGATATTAACACTATTTTTATTTTTTTTTATTTCAGAATTTCAATAATCACCTGTGTTTTTTTTTAAATTAATTATTGGGATATTACTATTCTTTACTTGGTAATAGTGTATGTTCTGTTCACCATTCACGTTATTTGGTTGTTGTTACTACTCTTGTTTATGGATTCTTTTCTTAAATAGAGGGAGGATTCTATCGAGAACAACATCTCTATCTTTATGAGATAGGAATAAAGTATGTATCTCTTTACTTTAATTGTGAAATTACACTAGATATTTTATTATAAATACATATTTAGTTGTTTTATGTATGTGTTCGTATATGTGTATTCTATTCATTTCTCTTTGTTTTTTCCTTCCCACCGAAATTAAATTTTTTTATCCATCTATCTCATGGTCAAATTATTAGCAAAATATCTCTTATTTAATAAAAAAATATTTAAAATAGATTACTTCTAATTAATGTCCACTAGATCTTCACATTTTCTCCAACCACTATAAATTCCCATTGCTCTCTCTATATAAATTCATCATGATAAAAATAAAAAAGACAAGATATCACACATAAAAAAAATTCTTTAATTTTCTTCTTTTATCTTCATTCCCCTTCTCAAAATTGCAAGGACCTATAATATTTTGGAATATTCAAACTTAAATATACTGGAATATTATAGGTCTTGCAATTCTGAGAAAGGAAATGAGGACATAAAGATCTAACTCCTATGGGTTGTGAGAATTTATAAAGATTTTTTCAAAAAATGTTGTTGATCTATGTATCCCCTCTCAATCCCCCCACCCCCACACAATATATATATATATAGATATATAGATATATATATATATGAATCCGATACTACTTGATAATTGAAGCACAGAGAATTTGAGTGTTACGATAAAAATGTTGTTGATCTATGTATCTCCTCTCAATCCCCCCACCCCCACCCCCACCCCCACCCCACACACACACTATATATATATATATATATATATATATATATATTAGTGGCGGAGCTAGAATTTTCAATAAGGGTTTAAAATCTGAAGAATTATTTTAACCATGTATAAATAATATAATTTTCCGCCGAAGGGGGTTCGGATGAACCCCTAACTATAACCGATTATAAGTGATTAAATTGACTTGATGATTAAAAAAAAAAGTTGTAGAATTGAAATCCATAACATAATAACTTGGATCTAGAAGTATTTATCAAACGCAAGAAAGAAATGATTAAATTGTTCAAATTTAAATGTTTATTATCAATAAATACATATTTATATACAAAGCTCAGTAATATATTTATTTATTTTTTAACAAAAGATTATCAATATGCAGAGATGTGAAGAGAAGATGCATAGACGTCGTTGGTTGTAAATGCATGAGATGTTGGATTCCATTATCACGCGTAAGTAATTTGTCAAGGCTTGAAACTCACAACATTGCATGTTCAAAAAATCATTTCATGCAAAAAGATGATATTGTTTTGAGCATTAAATCAACTTCAATTTCCTATCAAGTTACTTCCAAGTTCAATTTCTATTTAAGTAATGATTCACATCATTTCATCATCCTCTCCAATAATCGTGCAAGCAATAATGATTCTAATAAGTTAAAGAAATTTCTTTTAAGAATTTTTCTTAAGATTATATATGATACAATTAAATTAGTTGATATAAGTTGTGCGTTCTTTCATTCGTCTACAGGATATACTTAGTGATCGTAGTTGATTTTTTTTTCTTATTAGTGATATTAGCACTATTTTTTACTTTTTTATTTCACGATTTCAATTATCACCTTTTTTTAAAAAAAAGATTAATTATTGGGGTATTACTATTCTTTCCTGGGTAATGATGTAAGTTTTGCTCACCATTCACATTATTTGGTTGTTGTTACTATTCTTATTTATGGATTTTTTTCTTAAACAGAGGGAGAGTTCTATCAGGAACAACATCTCTATTTTTATGAGATAGGAATAAAGTCTGTATATACACTCTATCTTGTTACTTTAATTGTGAGATTACACTAAATATTTTGTTATAAATACATATCTACTTACTTTATGTATGTGTACGTATATATGTATGTTGTTCATTTCTCTTTATTTTTTTCTTCCCATCGAAATTAAAAAACTTTATCCATCTATCTCATGGTCAAATTATTAGGAAAATTTGTCTTATTTAATATAATATTTAAAATTGATAACTTCGTAATTAATGTTCACTAGATCTTCACATTTTCTCCAACCATTATAAATTCTCAGTGCTCTCTCTCTCTATATAAATTCATCATGATAAAAATAAAAAAGACAAGATATCACACATAAAAAATATCCAAAAAAAAATTCTTTAATTTTCTTCTTTTATCTTCATTCCCCTTCTCAAAATTGCAAGGACCTATAATATTTTGGAATATTATAGGTCTTGCAATTCTGAGAAAGGAAATGAGGACATAAAGATCTAACTAATATGGTTTAGTTCAATTTTATCATATGTATCTATGAGAATTTATAAAGATTTTCTCATAAAAATGTTGGTGATTTATCACACGCATACGCACGCGCACACACAAATGTACGAGTCGAGAGAGAGAGAGTGTATGTGTGTTTGTGTTTTGAGTGTGTAAAGAAGAGAGGGGAAAGAGAAAGGACCACTTGCTAGCGGATCAGAAAGATTTATATGGAATGTCCTATTCCTGCCTGAGCTTTCCGGTCAAAGATTAAAATCACGAAAATAAAGTAATAGTAAAGCAAAGTCATAGTAAAATACATATCAATAGATTGATGGCTAAATCTGGTAAAATATTACAACTCTGACTATATCTGGCAAAACATTAAATCTCTAGTTAAATAAGGTTGGTAGCTAAATCTGGTAAAGTATTACAACTTTGACTATATCTGATAAAACATTACAACTCTGGCTAAATAGGTTGGTGACTAAATTCAATAAAGAAAAAAAAGAAATATCCTTAGGTTTAGTCTATTGTACTTTGAAGTAACTATCTTATTTTTAATACCATCAGATTAAGTTCCTGTTACAATAACAAATTAAATCTTTATAAAAAATAAATTGATAACATAACATGAAAAATAGAAGAATAATCGATTATAAGTGATTAAATTGACTTGATTAAAAAAAAGTTGTAGAAATGAAACCCATCATATAATAACTTGGATCTAGAAGTATTTATCAAACACAAGAAAGAAATGATTAAATTGTTCAAACTTAAATAGTTATTATCAAAAAATACATATTTATATACAAAGCTCAATAATATATTTATTTATTTATTTTTAAAAAAAATACTAATATGCAGAGATATGAAGGAAAGATGCACACACGTTGATGGTTGTAAATGCATGAGATGTTGGATTTCACTCATCCACCAGGAATATGAAGTCACAAATGTACCAAGAATCTAAAGAGATTCAAAATCTTCTCTCTTATATATATATATATATATATATATAAACTCATAGAGCTTCCGTTGAGGCTTATCTGCCTTTCTTTCATGGTAGTAATTCCCCATTCTTCAACAGATATTATCTGTTTTATTATGATTTTCGAGAAGTTATAAACACTCGCATCAGTATTATAGCCTGAGAAATGCTGGAATTCCGCACTTCCTGTATTTATCAAAATATTCTCATAATAAGATCGGGTTTTGTATGACTCACCCGGAAAGTATAACTCATTTATCAGATTTAGTTGGAATATCTTCCAAGGCTCATTTTTTCTCTGAATCTCAGAGCTTTCGACAAGAAATATCATTTCTTTTTTGTCTATCTTTTCATATATATATATATATAAATAAAATATAATTTTTCGGTGAAAGGGTTCGAATAATTTCCTTGCCGATATGGTACGTGTATGTATATGTGTACGCTATTCTTTTCTCTCTTTTATTCCTTACCATCTAAATTTAAAAGCTTTCCATCTATCTCATGGTCAAATTAGTAGCAAAATCACTCTTATTTAACAAAATCTTTAAAATTGGTTACTTCTTAACATCCACTAGATCTTAATATTTTCTCCTACTATCATAAATTCTTATTGTTCTCTCTATATAAATTCATCGTAGATTAAAAAAAGAAAGAACAAGACATCAATACAATTCTTTCTTTGCTTCTTTTATCTTCATTCCCCATCTGAGAGTTGTAAGAGCTTTAATATTTCGGTATATTAATGAATAATCAAATTTAAATATATTGAAATATTACAACTCTTACAATTTTAAGATAGGAAACGAGGATAGATAGATCTTGACTCCTATAAGGCTATGCTTCATCACTTCAATTTTATCTTTTCTATGAGAATTTAGACCAATCGCATTTTATAAAAATAAATACTACTCTATCCGTTTCTAAATATGTATAATCTTTTTTAAATAGCATATCCCTTAAGAAGCTACGTAGTTTTATCACAATGTCCTTATTTAATTTTTTCCCTTCAATTAATAAAAAGGTGTGTTATATATAACTTCAATTGATGATAAGCACACTTATTTGTTATACAAATAAAGTAATGTAAGTGAAACTATGTAAAGAATCCTATGAAGATTCTAGAAGAGAAAGTATATTTAAAAAGTGGGGTAATAGCTAATGTGAAATAATTAGGGTTGTAAAATAAAATAAAAAATAATAATTAGGGTTGCAAAGCAACACCCTATATTATTGAAGTTGAAGTTGTAAATAAATAGGATTATTATAGAATTGTAATAATGCCTAGCTTTTTGTAACAAGAAGAGAAGTGTATCATTTGGAGAGTTGTCAGAACAATTATAGTTAACAGTTGAGTTAAAGTACTAAATCATTCGTTGAAGTTAATAGAGATTGATTGATAATTGGTCGTGAATATCTGAACTAGTTGTTTGCTGTTCAAGAATTCTTGTTTAGGCAGTTGTGTAAGTAGTTGTTTTTAGTCTTTTGAGCAAATAGATTTTCATTGTAAACCCTTTTCTTACTTAATTAGCACTCCTTCGTTACTTTTTACTTAGTAGGACATACGAATTGAGGTTAGCTTATCGCAATCTTCTATATACATTCAACTATTAGAAAATAAAATAATAATAATTTAAGTTTTACTGTCTGGATTTATCATGACACATATGATGTCCACTTGGGCAAATTTATTATTTAAAACATAATAATAATATATTTAATGTAATTTCATAAGTGATGTTTGAGAAGAACATATATATGCTAATCCTTAATTAAAAAATAATGAAATCAAAACATAATTGAAAGGAAAATAACGACAACAAAATGAACCCGATTTGTTGAGCTAGTGAAATTATTGATGCTTTGTGGATGCAATGATCCTATGTGACCATATAGCTGAAAGATGATCCAAGACTAAAAATAAAATAAAAAAGAAGCTCCAAATTTAAAGGGTACATTAAATATCTCTTACATTTCATTTTTCAATTAACAATCAATATAAAATTGACCAACCAAAACCAAAATAAATATTTATATAAGGTTGTGTACTGAGAACAATAGAATTTTCGAGACACAATTGACCAACTTGAATAAAGTATTACATTATTAGTCCTTATGCTATCTTACTAATCATAATAAACCTAATTAACATACTACTATCTAAAAGCGTCGAAAATATACAATATTATTTTGTACTTTTTATATCCCGACCCTCTTTGATCATCAGTAATGAGATATGATCCTTCACCACAAGAAAAAGACGAAAGGTTCTCAACCAACTGAGCGACCCACATCTCAACCCAACAAAAATGCCCCAAAGGAAAAAGAATGTCATGTAAAATAGTTGCCGAAATACTGGTTTTAATTCAACTATGCATTAAAAGGAATAACAAGTTGCTGTGGTGTAGTGGTTATCACGTTAGTCTTACACACTAAAGGTCCCCAGTTCGATCCTGGGCAGCAACATCATGTATTTTTCGATAGGCATGTTAACGAAAACGTGTTTCTCCCTATTTATTGTTTTCACCATGACTTCTTCACTAATTTACATTACATGCTTGTTCTATCGGAAACAACTCTACCTTCACAAGGTATACATCGGAAACAATAAGACTGCATACACGCCACCCTCCCATCCATAGTACGTTGTTTTATGTTTACATAAAAAGAATATGAGATAGCTGCAGGATCATGAAAAGATCAAATTTTCTCTTTATTTGATTGTGCTATTATTCCATGTCAAAATCCAAATACATTCTATAGGCATTTCTATCTGAAGAGTAATAGCCCTCCACAAGAGTATCCACTTGGAAACCGAGTTTCTTGTATAGCTGCATGGCTGCAGTCCTTGTAGGATCAACATGAAGCGATATCCGATGAACGTTTCTTGTTCTGCATTTCTGCACTGCTGCCTTCAACAATTTTTCTCCATGGCCTTGTCCCCTGTAATTCTCTTTCACTAATGTATTCCACAGGAACAATGCAGCATCAGTAAACAAAACGAAAATTTTTAAATGACAAAAGATAAGGAATATCGTAAATGAATCTCTTAACCCCTCGTTTTTTGACTTGTGTTGATTCACTCAGGCCAGAGAACAACAAGAAAGAGATAGGCATCACTACAACAAAAACAACTTTTAGCGGCATTAAACATAGACATTAATAAAGAGTGCTAAAGTCTTTATCGCCATTAGTTAAGTGCCATTAGAACCAATATCGCTAAAGGCTTTAGGGACATATACAAAGAATGCTAATTGCCGTTAAAAATACATATTTATTGGCAATTAAGCTATTGCAGTTAATTAATTGCCGCTAAAGACCATTTTTTATGTAGTGCATAAACATCATGATAAGAAACTCATAACCACAGAGAGAACCAAAGCAATTCTTAAAAAAGGAAAAATATGATGACGATCAGAGAAAGATATAACGGACAATGCTTCACTCACTTATCGGGGATAGTTACTAATAATATCATTTCACCTTCTGCCTTTCCCTATAGCGATTCAGTATGATGACGATCAGAGAAAGATATAACTAAACTCTCCTGCAAAATTCCTTTAAAACAACTGCTAGCTATTTCAAGGTTCATTGTTTCCTCAATAGTAACATATCAGCTTGCTCGGAGGGCAAAAATACGCAACACCTCTCTAGTTTAGAGATTTGGATCGTTCAAGAAATGCTGCACTTTCATCCAATCCAGCTACAGAGAAATACATTGAAAGAGCAGAAGCAATTTTTCCTACCTCTCTATTCATAGAGATCAAAACTTGTTCGGCAAATGCATTCATGCATATTCTTCTTTAAAAAAGACAACTTTTTTGTAGATGAACTGCTCCCAAATAAGTATTCTTATCTTTTGAATGCTCAAGTTATAGTCACATTCACACTCTTGACTGTTCTTTTTCCTACGAAAACATTAGCAAAGAGTCACATTTGAGTTCCTCACGATTATAACTTCCTATCTTAAATCATATTCGTCCTATCCACATCTCTCCTAGAGATGTTGAAATCCCATGAATACCTTATCATGCAAGAGTTCGTCTCCAACCTAATTGTGCATCACAATGATACGAGTGTGTCAACTACAATTACAAACAAGAACAGTAATATTTCCCTAAATTAAAGTATCCTCACATCTAAGGATTAATACTCTAATTATTTGTCCATCCAAAACTTTAATATGTCTTTTAGAAGTAATCTAACAGCAATTTGACTGCAACTTCGGAAATAGTCTCTCTACTTTCACAGGTAATAAGACTGCGTACACACTGCCCTCTTCAGACCCCACTTGTCTACGCAGAGTATGTTGTTATTCCGATAAACAATGTTAGATATCAGCTTAGACTTCAATCCAAGAATACAACACCTCAATAATCAGATTAAATTCAAGAATAAGACCAATTATTAAAAGGAAAATCAAAGCAAAACAGAAAATTATGAAAAGGGTATTTTTTGTTCAGACCTACTAATTTAGTGATACAAGCAGAGAGTGAGGAAGGCCAAGAATACATAACATAACCAGCAATATCTTCACCAAATTGAGCGTAGAGTAACCCAGAATTCTTCTTTTTCAGTTCTTCATCAAAAGATCGAGCTAAAGATTCATGTTTGGGGAAAATCTTCTTCTCTATTCTCACTATATCGTCAGCTACCTTAACCCAATTTGCTGAATTTCTCTGCAATTCAACTATCTCTGCCATTTCTTCGATTTCTTATTTCTCTGTTTTTGCTGCTGTATTTTAGGTTAACAAGAATCAACTAGGGTCATTATTGGAAAGAAAAATAACTCCTCTGTTATTTTAAAAAGTTTTCATATATTTTTAACATTTTAATTATTAGAAACTATTATGTACATTGTTTTTATTTTACATGGTTTATTAATGTATATATAAATTTGTATTCATGTATTAATTAATTAATCAATAGTATTAATTTTCTCTAATTTTCTGATTGTTTATGCCCAGCTTTTTTGTGTATGCGTGCGTGTCTAAACTCGTAAGTGGAAGTAAATCGATTTTCTGATTGTTTATGCCCAGCTTCTTTGTGTATGTGTGCGTCTCTAAGCTCGTAAGTGGAGGTAAATCGAGTCTCGCGATATCATTTGTTTTTGTCATACTCATCTTGTTGAATAAGGACTCTAATACTAGTTGTTGAGCTAAATTAATTAAAAACCACTCTTAACAAGGTGTGATATTATTTGTTTTGGGCCAAGTCTCTATACGATTTTCTTCAAAAGGCTTCACACTGTTAAGAAATTCTACACTTTATATGTAATTTCTCAATCTTTTCAGCTATCAATGTAGGACTTTGTTTACGCAACCAACAATTTTGTTATTTGTTCTTACATTTTGGTGTTAGCTTTGACCTTTGTGTACTCCATCATAGGTTGAGGAAAGGGATCATATATAATTGGAAAAATACAAATCTGAATGGTGTTTTTGTTAGTAATCCAAGGGATTGGTTTACTTTTGGACATGTTTTTTTTTTTGGTTTATTTCGATATTATTTTCTTCCTATTTCAATCAAAAGCAACTTTTACTTTTTCTAATA
This sequence comes from Solanum etuberosum, assembly GCA_029582245.1. Classification (NCBI taxonomy): domain Eukaryota; kingdom Viridiplantae; phylum Streptophyta; class Magnoliopsida; order Solanales; family Solanaceae; genus Solanum; species Solanum etuberosum. Next base: position 145,910 of record JAJONR010000486.1, on the reverse strand, counting down.
GGACAACACAATTCAATCTAGCTACGTTGTTATGTTAACCCCAAAAACAGGATAACATATCTAGATTGATAAGCTTAAGTAAGTGTTTCTGATCGAGGACACTTGAATTAAAATATATTTGACAATTGAAGTAAGTCTGGGTATGACTTGTTTATACTTTAATTAATCTAAAGTAAAACTTATCTATATGTACGATCCGGCCAAATTATTTTATCAATATGATCGAAATATATAAAACATATTCACTAATTACGTATATCATAGGTATAGATATGTATATATATTATACTAAAATATACAAAACCTATACATTTATGACTATTTGTAAATTAGATTAATCAAAGACATTGAACTGTAAGTTAGGTGGAATTTTCTTGGTTTTGTTCAAATAAGTCTGCCTTTTGAAGCATAGGCTTATCTTGTTTCATCTTTATTTTATTTTTTATAATAATGATGTTCTGGATAACTTTTACACCTTGACTTAATTAATTATGTGAGATATTGATCTGTCATTTTAATAGCAATATTTAACTATATTAGCCCAAACTATAGCGGGTAGAAATAACATTTGAATCTGTCAAACTTCAATAATGAATTATATGTGGTAGAAGATTCTTTGGGGCCATTATGCAATGATAGTACATGACAATATTTTTGTGATTGGTAAAAAGAGCATGGGAATGGTGAAACACTAGCTTTGATAAGAAGAATATCAAGGGAACAAAAGTCATTTTTATATTTGAAGAAAAGAAAGTTGCACATTACAATAATTGGGATGCCTATAATGTGTGGTTCAAAATGATAGTAACAAGGCATATATTATATTGATGCATTAATTAATCATATTGAAGAAAGTTCAATGTTATTATTAGGTGGAAAAATATGGTCTACAAGTACTTGTGCAAAGTAGATACCACCTAAGTTGCTTGGACATGCAAAGTTAATATTGTTATAATGTTTGTGAAAATTGATAGATCATTTAATCATTAAACCTATTACCTATATAGGATTTAGTGCTAATTACAATCATTTCTATGTAGTGTAAGTGATGTTGGATTAGGTGGATATCAACTTATCAAAGTGGACACCAATTTTTTTAAAATGCTTTCCCTAGTGTTACACTAACTTTAATAAGTGGAAATCTTTAGACAATTGTTGAAGATATCTATCATATTTGACCAAATAAAACATAAGTTATCAATCATAGAACCAGATATATACTTTCACGTAGGCGTTTGATTATGTTTTATTGTGATTTTTTTATTAAAAAAAATAGTTTTTGTTTTTCAAGTAAAAAAAGATAAATTGAAATTGGATATACCACTAGTTTGAAAGGCATAATTTCTTAAACTGACATTCAAACTTAGCCTCCGCTTACAAGTAAATACTTCAATTTTATCATTATGTATGCACATTTAGACACCTTAACTCGATTCATTTCCACTATACCAGCTAAACTCTCCAATATATATACAAAATAATCATCGATCTAGACACCTTCAAAATTTATTCGTTACATTAGCATAATGAGATATAATGAAGACGAGTTGAGTGTTTAGTAGACCGTTGAAACCAAGTTGAGGTGTCCATACCTATACAACAATTATCGTAGGTGACATGCTTTCAAATAATTTTGAAGTATTTGAAAATAGATGATTTATTAAAATAAGATATTTCTCACCATAAGCAATTTTCAATTCTTTCACATCAAACACACCCATATTTGGAATGTTCTATACCATCACTCTCCACAGACGGCAGCCATCATGTCAATTACCAACCACCAGCACTTGCTGTTGTTAACCTAGCCAAATAGATAGTTGGCATATGAGATAGGTGGTCTATGCCTATCAACATGAGTTGTGGTGCAGTGGTGTAACTGTTCAATCCTTAATTAGAAATTTTAGGTTTGAGTCTTGGGTATGAAGAAAATCGTATAGGGAGCGTCACTCTCGAATGAGCCTGTATTGTACAATCCAAATTTAATTGAAGCTCCAATGCAGACTCCGAAGAACAGTGAGCGTGAGAAAAAAAGAGAGGTGGCCTATGCCTATTTCTCTTTGAGATGTTGATGCCTTGATTTTGAATGTCTTGTTTTTCAATCCTCGTGCTTATATCTTTGAATATTCATTACTTTCTCTAGATTTGAAAACTACTCTTTCCGTTACAATTTGAATATTCAGATTATAAAGAATATTTTTTTATATTTTACGTATCTTTAATCTAATATCATATAATTTAAAAGTTCGTTTTACTTTCTTACTTACTTTGTGTTAAGCTAAAATCAAATAAATAAATTAAAACGAAAGAAGTCATGGCTGAGATGTCCTGTAAAATGGTATTGGTCTCTTTGTTATTTTGATTTTAAAATGACACAAGAAGCTAAACAAGCTTTGTCTTCTTATTGATTGGATTTGATTCATCCTTTCAATTTCGATTGAGTCTGTCTCAAAATTCATAATGTTAACTATATAAATCCAGGTGATCATATGTTACATTGATCAAAGATGTATATTCATATCATATATCGCGTTACTAAATTATAATTACATTGTATGAACACGCGAAGAAGATGATCAAAACAAGAGAAGACATGTTACTAAACAACAGCATAGGAAAAAACAGATTCTGCTAAGTGATCGATCCGCGTGTAATAGTTGCCTTCTTAACCTTGGACTATTGCTTCCTGCTATATTATATGAACTTGAATATGTATACAAATTAGTATTCAATGAGTTCCCAAACATTCGTGCATAAACAATTTCCCCTGTGTTTGTATAATTTCGATGATGATCATGAGATTGTTGGGATAATGGAGGCATATTATTATTGTCTATTAGTTCGTGACTCCTACAAGGAGGTCTTTGTGGTATGACTATACCAAGATTCAGGGCCTTGCCTGATGTTTTTGTAGCTTGACCGCGACCATAGAGTGGAATCAATGTTTTTTGTGAGACTTCAGCTTTGCAAACAGGGCATTTTGGCTGTTGGTTATCTGATGAAATGGTCTTAAAATGTATCCATTTGTAGATGCAAGGCCAACAATAGAGGTGACCACATAATGTCACAACAGGATCATGTACAACATCCAGGCAAATGTTGCACTCGAAACCTCCAGGTGAATTTTCTTCAAGTTTATCAAGATCAATTGTCTTCCATTTTTTGAAGGAAATATCGCGTTGATCAAAGCTAGTTTCTGCTATTTGGTCTTGAAAAATTTGTTCTAAGGCCATATTTGGTATTGATTTATTATGGTAATGGCAAGATGAAGAATAGCTAGAATCCAAGTTCTCAATGCAATTAGAAGTGAGAATTTATAAGGAAAGGAATAGTAGTTTGCAAACAATGGTTCTTAAGGTTGTCACTTGTCAACATCACATTATGTTAAAGGGGCATGGCCAAAAAGAAAAGGCCCTACACATTATTAAACAACACTATATATAATTTACGCGGTACTGTTTGATTTGATACAATATTTAACAAGGAAATGAAGACTTTTAAAATATGTAGTGTAAAACAATATTTAATCATTTGTGTAATTATAAATCATTTCATTAAGGATAAAAAATGAATTTTAAGTTTTTTAATCCTAGAAATGTGATATTCTTTTTATATCAGACATAAATTAAGACAGATGAACTATCACACACACCATAATTAAGTGATTTAATGAAGTTGAAATATATATATTAATGGATCATGGTTAAGTGGGAGGAGTTTTGTGCAAACACATCTTTTATCTCTATCTATTTGATTTAAACAACTAAGTTTTATCATATTAGAAAATATGATTAGGACCTTATATTAGTTTTAATTACAAACTAGGCCCCAGAAATCTTAATCTAGAAAATAACTTCTAGTCAAAAAAAAGTAGCACTAGTTGCGTGCAAGGAGCTACCACTTGATGGCCTTCCACACATAGCCACATCCAAATTCTATAGTTTCACACTATAAAGAAAATATATGTATTTTTTTCATCGTGAATCAATAAAAAAAAATTATGTTATAAAATATGATTTTTTTTTAAATTTTAATTTTATTGAACCAACTCACTGAGAAAATACATAATGAAAAATAAATTCTCATTGAAATACTGGAAATAGCCACTTAGAAGGTTTTAGGATATTATGCGTAAAAACATAGAAAGACGTTCATGTACGATTTTCTTATTAAAACACAACTTTTTTACATCTAAATATCTTTATCGATTTGGTTAAAGTTATAAAAATTACTACACAATATATATAGGTTCACGTAAATTTAATACTATAAATTTAATTATTATATATTAATTTAAAATTATTATAGAAGCTTCTAAACTGTAAATTTAGATCCAACTAAAGAGTGAATAGCCATTGTGGGGGATGGGAGAATACACGTGGACGGTGTGACCAAAAAAATAAAAGAAATAATTGGTTCGTTCCATTTGATTTTATTATTTGAATTGACACGATATTTAAGAAAAAAAAAAAACTTATGAAAATTATAATTTAAAATACTCTTTATATATTTATGTTGTTGTAAATCATTTTATTGATTAAGGGTAAATAGAGAATTTTAAGTTAAGTTATTTTCAATTATAATAAAGTAACATTCTTTTTAAAACAGATTAAATAAACAAAGTATCACGTAAAATAAAGCGGAAAAAGTACTACTCCATCTGTCCCAATTTATATGACACTTTTCGTTTTTCGAGAGTCAAACAGTTTAAGTTTGACCGGGAATTTGCAATAGTGGAATCTTCAATTTTTTTGAAATGAAATTTATATATTTATAAACTACGTAAAAGTACTATAAGTCACAATAATTGTCAATTCAAAATAATTAAAAGATATATGAAAAATTTATAATTAAAGATAGACTTACTTGAATCTCAAAATTTGAAAAATGTCACAAAAATTAGGACGGATACGGATGAAGTACTTTATTAATAAAAGAACGAGTCCGCACGTATTATATAAGTACTACATGTGTCTCGAAAATAGCACCCTTTTGTCAACTTTTTATTTTTTTGTTTACTTGGAAGCAAGTCTATCCTATCATATGGTGGCTATTAATCAGATATTATTATGCTAAAGATAACATATTATATCGAAATAATATAATCAGATATTATTATGCTTAAAGATAATAAAAAAAACTTTGAACAATTATAAATAAGATAGCAAAAAGACCATTAAATAATACATAATGAATTAACATGGTTCAATAATTAGTGACGGTATCGAAATTTGATTCCGAATTTTTACTTTAATGATATTCAAAATATGAATAATTAAGTAGATACATGAATTAGTCGAAGAGGATTTATTCAACATTTACGAAATACAAATAAAAAATAATTAACTATATATACAAATAGTATAATTTTCCATCGAAGAAGATTCATCTGATTCCTCAACTCGTTAATATAGAGGATTACAGTATCGATTTTCTGTGAAAGAAAAGAAGAAAGAATCCTTAATTTATAAAAGTTCAAAAGGTCTTAATTTATAAAGAATCTCTAAACTTTACGATCTAGTACTGATATACTCTTGTTAAAATAATGACACATATATACCCTCGTTGTCCGAATAAAATAGGGATTGATTTTTTTTAAAGTATTGGGTTAGGTCTGGATCAGGTTTGGAAGAATAAAAAGAATTTGATAAGGTAATTTTTTAAAGTCACATGATAGTTTAGAAATTAAAAATACAATTTTCGGATTTTTTTTAATTCAGAAATTTTAGTCTAATGATGAAAAAAAGTATTTATTAGACGATTATATTATATGTGCCACTTTTTAAACAAGAAACACATCAACTTCAAACTATAAAATGGAGGAGTATATTTACCCTCTTGACCCTTGTTAATATAAAACTTAACAAATGTCATAACCAGTTGCTTAGTATTAATTCATAACAAATTAATTGTTACATAAAATAACCTTAATTGTCTACTAAACAACCCATTTATAAAAAAATTAGGTGCCCCGGACATCAGATTCATGGGCTAATACACACGAAAAATCGGAAAATTTGGGAGATTCCTAAAGAAGGACATGTAAATATATAAATTAGCGTTGAACAAATGGTGTGAGTGTACGTGAAGGTTCCCAACTCATTACGGAGATCCTCATATAGTTTTTTGAGAATTTTTTTTGGGTGTTTCGGGCGCCAGATTCATGGGCTAATAGACACGAAAAATCGGGGAATTTGGGAGATTCTTAAAAAATGGCTTGTAAATACAGAAATAGGCGTTAAAAAAATGGTGTGAGTATACGTGAAGGTTCCCTAACTCATTACGGAGGTCCTCATAAAGTTTTTTGAGAAAACTTTTTTGGATGCTCCGGGTGCTAGATCCATGGGCTAATACACACGAAAAATCAAAAAATTCGTAAAAAAGAGCTTGTAAATGCGAAAATGGGCGTTAAATAAATGGTGTGAGTATACGTGAAGGTTCCCCAACTCATTACAGAGGTCCTCATAAAGTTTTTTGAGATTTTTTTTTTTGGGTGCTCCGAGCGCTAGATCCATGGGCTACTACACACGAAAAATTGGAAAAATTGGGGGATTCTTAAAAAAGGGATTGTAAATGCGGAAATGGGCGTTAAAAATGGTGTGATTATACGTGAAGGTTCCCCAACTCATTACGGAGGTCCTCATAAAGTTTTTTGAGAAAATTTTCTTGGGTGCTCCGGGCGCCAGATCCATGGGCTAATACACACGAAAAATCAGAGATTTTGGGAGATTCTTAAAAAGGTATGTAAATGCGGAAATGAGCGTTAAAAAATGTTGTGCGTATACGTGAAGGTTCCCCAACTCATTACGGAGATCCTCATAAAGTTTTTTGAGAAAAAATATTTTTTGATGCTTCTGGCACCAGATTTATGGGCTAATACACACGAAAATCGGAGAATTTGGGCGATTCCTAAAAAATGGCTTGTAAATGCGGAAATGAGCATTAAAAAAATGGTGTGAGTATACATGAATGTTCCCCAACTCATAACAGAGGTACTCATAAAGTCTTTTGAGATAAAAATTTTGGGTGCTCCGGGGCGCCAGATCCATGGGCTAATACATACGAAAAATCAGGGAATTTGAGCGATTCTAAAAAACTGGCTTGTAAATGTGGAAATGGACTTTAAAAAATGGTATGAGTATACGTGAAGGTTCCCAACTTATTACGGAGGTCCACATAAAGTTTTTTTTGAAAAAAAATTAGAATGCTCCGAGCGCCAGATCTATGTGCTATTACGCACGAAAAATTGAAAATTTAGGCGATTCTTAAAAAAATGGCTTGTAAATGCGAAAATGAGCGTTAAACAATGGTGTGAGTATACGTGAAAGTTCAACAACTTATTACGGAGGTCCTTATAACGTTTTTTGAGAAAAAAAATTTGGGTGCTCAGTGCGCCAGATCCATTGGCTAATACACACAAAAAATCAAAAAATTCCTAAAAAAGGGCTTGTAAATGCGAAAATGGGCATTATAAAAGGGTGTGAGTATACGTGAAGGTTCCCCTATTCATTAGGGAGGTCCTCATAAAGTTTTTTTAGAAATTTTTTTTTGGGTGCTTCGGGCGCCAGATCCATGGGCTAATACACACGAAAAGTTGGAGAATTTGGGCTATTCTTGAAAAAGGAATTATAAATGCGGAAATGGGTGTTAAAAGTGGTGTGAGCAAACGTGAAGGTTCCCCCTACTCAATAGGGAGGTCCTCATAAAAAATTTTGAGAAAAAAATTTGGGTGCTCCGTTGCGCCAGATCTATGGGCACATGAAAAATTAGGGAATTTGGGTGATTCTTAAAAAAATAATTGTAAATGCGGAAATGGACGTTAAAAAATGGTGTGAGTATACGTGAAGGTTCACAACTCATTACGGAGGTCCTCATAAAGTTTTTAGGTGCTCAGGGTGCCAGATCAATGGGCTAATACACACGAAAAATCGGGAAATTTAGGCGATTCCTAAAAAAGGTCTTATAAATACAGAAATGAGTGTTAAAAAATGGTGTGAGTATACGTGAAGGTTCCCCAACTCATTACAGAAGTCATCATAAAGTTATTTTAGAAAAAAAATTTGGGTGCTCCGGGGCGTCAGATCCATTGGCTAATACACACGAAAAATCAGAGATTTTGAAGATTCTTAAAAAAGGGCTTGTAAATGCGGAAATGGGCGGTAAAAAAATGGTGTGACTATATGTGAAGGTTCCCCACCTCATTACGGAGGTACTTATAATGTTTTTTCAGAAAAAAAGTTTTGAATGTTTCGGGCGCAAAATTCATGGGCAAATACACACGAAAAATCAGGGTATTTAGGGAATTCTTAAAAATGGCTTGTAAATACGGAAATGGGCGTTAAAAAAATGGTGTGAGTATACGTTAAGGTTCTCCAACTCATTATAGAGGTCCTCATAAAAAATATTAAGAAAAATACTTTGGGTGCTCCGGGCACCAGATCGATGGGTAATACACGAAAATCAGGGAATTTGGAGGATTCTTAAAAAAAAGCTTGTAAATGCGGAAATAGGCGTTAAAAATGGCTTGTAAATGCGGAAATGGGCGTTAAAAAATTGGTGTGATAATACGTGAAGGTTCCCCAACTCATTACGGAGGGCCTCATAAAGTTATTTGAGAAAAAAAAATTGGGTGCTATGGGCGCCAGATCCATGGGCTAATACACACGAAAAATTCGGAAATTTGGGAGATTCATAAAAAAAGGTTTGTAAATGCGTAAATGGGTGATAAACAATGGTGTGAGTATACGTGAAGGTTCCTCAACTCATTACGGAGGTCCTCATAAAGTTTTTTGAGAAAAAAATATTAGGTTCTCTGTGCGCCAGATCCGTGGGCTAATACACACGAAAAATCAGGAAATTCGGGAGATTCTTAAAAAAAGACTTGTAACTGCGGGAATCGGCGTTAAAAAAAATGGTGTGAGTATACGTGAAAGTTCCCCAACTCATTACGGAGGTACTCATAAAGTTTTTTGAGAAATTTTTTTTGTGTGCTCCGTGTGCTAGGTCAATGGGCTAATACACACGAAAAATTGGGATATTTGAAGGATTCTTAAAAAAGGTCTTGTAATTACGGAAATGAGAATGAAAAAAATAGTGTGTGTATACGTGATGGTTCCCAACTCAATACGGAGGTCCTGATGAAGTTTTTTTGAGAAAATATTTTTGGGTGCTCCAGGTGTTAGATGTATGGGCTAATACACATGAAAAATTGAGAAACTTGTGCGATTCCTAAAAAAGGGCCTGTAAATATGAAAATGACGTGAAAAAATAGTGTGAGTATATGTGATGGTTCCCCAACTCAATACGATGGTCCTCATAAAAAAATTTGAGAAATTTTTTTTAAGTGCTTCGAGCGTCAGATCCATGGGCTAATAAAACACGAAAAATTGAAGAATATGCGCGATTCCTAAAAAAGGTCATGTTAATGCGGAAATGGCGTGAACAAAATGGTGTGAGTATATGTGATGGTTCCCCAACTCAATATGGAGGTCCTCATAAAGTTTTTTGAGCAAAAAAAAATTGGGTTCTCCGGGCGCAAGTTCAATGGGCTAATACACACGAAAATAGAGAAATTAGCGCGATTCCTAAAAAAGGCCTGTAAATACGGTAATGGGCGTAAAAAAAAAAGATGTGAGTATACGTGATAGTTTCCCAACTCAATACAGAGGTCCTTAAAGAATTTGTTGAGAAAAAAAAATTTAGGTCTTCCGGGCGCCAGATCCATAAGCTAATACACATGAAAAATCAGAGAATATGCGGATTCTTAAAAAAGGGCTTCTAAATGCGGCAATGGGCGTTAAAAAAATGGTGTGAGTATATGTGAAGGTTCCCCAACTCATTACGGAGGTCCTAATAAAGTTTGTTGAGAATTTTTTTTTAGGTGTTTCGGACACCAGATCAATGAGCTAATACACACGAAAAATCAGGAAATTTGGGGATTCTTAAAAAAAGGATTGTAAATGTTGAAATTGGTGTTAAAAAAAGGGGTGTGAGTATACGTGAAGGTTCCCCAACTAATTATAGATGTCCTCATAAAGTTTTTTGAGAAAAAAATATTGTGGTGCTCCGGGTGCCAGATTCATTGGCTAATACACACGAAAAATCAGAGATTTTGGAGATTCTTAAAAAAAGGCTTGTAAATGCGGAAATGGGCGGTAAAAAAATGGTGTGACTATATGTGAAGGTTCCCCACCTCATTACGGAGTTACTTATATAGTTTTTTCAGAATTTTTTTTTTGGATGTTTCGGGCGCAAAATTCATGGGCTAATACACACGAAAAATCAAGGTATTTGGAGAATTCTTAAAAATGGCTTGTAAATGCGGAAATGGGTGTTAAAAAAATGGTGTGAGTATACGTTAAGGTTCTTCAACTCATTATGGAGGTCCTCATAAAAAATATTTTGGGTGCACCGGGCGCTAGATCGATGGGTAATACACGAAAATCGGGGAATATGGGGGATTCTTAAAAAAGAGATTGTAAATGCGGAAATAGGCGTTAAAAATGGCATGTAAATGCGGAAATGGGAGTTAAAAAATTGGTGTGAGTATACGTGAAGGTTCCACAACTCATTACGGAGGGCCTCATAAAGTTATTTGAGAAAAAAAAATTGGGTGCTCTGGGCGCCAGATCCATGGGCTAATTCACACGAAAAATCCAAAAATTTGGGGGATTCATAAAAAAAGGCTTGTAAATGCGTAAATGGGCTATACAAAATATTGTGAGTATACATGAAGGTTCCTCAACTCATTACGGAGGTCCTCATAAAGTTTTTTGAGAAAAAAATATTAGGTTTCCTGGGCGCCAGATCTGTGGGATAATACACACGAAAAATCGGGGAATTCGGGAGATTCTTAAAAAAAGGCTTGTAACTACGGGAATTGACATTAAAACAATGGTGTGAGTATACGTGAAGGTTCTCCAACTCATTACGGAGGTCCTCATAAATATATTTGAGAAAAAAAATTTGTGTGCTTCGTGTGCTAGGTCAATGGGATAATACACACGAAAAATCAGGAAATTTGGAGGATTCTTAAAAGATGTCTTGTAATTGCGGAAATGGGAATGAAAAAAATAGTGTGAGTATACGCGATGGTTCCCAACTCAATACGGAGGTCCTGCTGAAGTTTTTTGAGAAAATATTTTTGGGTGCTCCAGGTGTTAGATCTGTGGGCTAATACACACGAAAATTTGAGAAACTTGTGCGATTCCTAAAAAAGGGCCTGTGAATATGAAAATGACGTGAAAAAATGGTGTGAGTATACATGATGGTTCCCCAACTCAATACGATGGTCCTTATAAAAAAAATTGAGAATTTTTTTTAAGTGCTTCGAGTGCCAGATCCATGGGCTAATAAACACGAAAAATTGAATAATTTGCGCGATTCCTAAAAAAGGTCATGTTAATGCGGAAATGGCGTGAAAAAAATGGTGTGAGTATACGTGATGGTTCCCCAACTCAATACAGAGGTCCTCATAAAGTTTTTTGAGAAAAAAAAATTGGGTTCTCCGGGCGCAAGTTCAATGGCTAATACACACGAAAAAATAGAGAAATTCACGCGATACCTAAAAAAGGCCTGTAAATGCGGTAATGGGCGTGAATAAAATGGTGTGAGTATACGTGATAGTTTCCCAACTCAATACAGATGTCCTTAAAAAATTTGTTGAGAAAAAAAAATTTAGGTATTCCGAGCGCCAGATCCATAAGCTAATACACACGAAAAATCAGAGAATTTGGGGATTCTTAAAAAAGGGCTTCTAAATGCTGCAATGGGCGTTAAAAAATGGTGTGAGTATACGTGAAGTTTCCCCAAATCATTACGGAGGTCCTAATAAAGTTTGTTGAGAAAATTTTTTTTAGGTGTTTCCGGCGCCAGATCCATGAGCTAATACACACGAAAAATCAGGAAATTTGGGGATTCTTAAAAAAAGGATTGTAAATGTTGAAATTGGCGTTAAAAAGGGGGTATGAGTATACGTGAAGGTTCCCCAACTAATTATCGATGTCCTCATAAAGTTTTTTGAGAAAAAATATTTTGATGCTCCGGGTGCAAGATCCATGGGCTAATACACACGAAAAATTGAAGATTTTGGAGATTCTTAAAAAAAGGCTTGTAAATGCGGAAATGGGCGGTGAAAAAATGGTGTGACTATATGTGAAGGTTCCCCACCTCATTACGGAGGTACTTATAATGTTTTTTGAGAAAAAAAGTTTTGGATGTTTCGGGCGCAAAATTCATTGGCTAAAACACACGAAAAATCAGGGTATTTGGAGAATTCTTAAAAATGGCTTGTAAATGCGGAAATGGGCGTTAAAAAAATAGTGTGAGTATACGTTAAGGTTCTCCAACTCATTATAGAGGTCCTCATAAAAAATATTAAGAAAAATATTTTGGGTGCTCTGGGCGCCAGATCGATGGGTAATACACGAAAATCGGGGAATTTGGGGGATTCTTAAAAAAAAGCTTGTAAATGCGGAAATAGGCGTTAAAAATGACTTGTAAATGCGGAAATGGGCGTTAAAAAATTGGTGTGAGTATACGTGAAGGTTCCACAACTAATTACGGAGGACCTCATAAAGTTATTTGAGGAAAAAAAATTAGGTGCTCTGGGCGCCAGATCCATGGGCTAATACACACGAAAAATCTGGAAATTTGGGGGATTCATAAAAAAGGGCTTGTAAATGCGTAAATGGCGATAAAAAATGGTGTGAGTATACGTGAAGGTTCCTCAACTCATTATGGAGGTCCTCAAAAAGTTTTTTGAGAAAAAAATATAAGTTTCTCTAGGGGCCAGATCCGTGGGCTAATACACACGAAAAATCGGGAAATTCGGGTGATTCTTAAGGCTTGTAACTGCGGGAATCGGCGTTAAAAAAATGGTGTGAGTAAACGTGAAGGTTCCCAACTCATTACGGAGGTCCTCATAATATTTTTTGAGAAAAAAAATTGAGTGCTCTAGGCGCAAGATCCATGGTCTAGCACACACGAAAAATTTAGAAATTTGAGAGATTCTTACAAAAGGGGTTGTAAATGCGGAAATGGGAGTTAAAAATGGTGTGAGTATACGTGAAGGTTCCCCAACTCATTACGAAGGTCCTCATAAAGTTTTTTGAGAAATAGAATTTGGGTTTTCTGGGCGCCACATCCGTGAGCTAAGACACATGAAAAATCAGAGAATTTTGGAGATTCTTAAAAAAAAGTATGTTAAAGCGGAAATGGGCGTTAAAAAAATTGTGTGAGTATACGTGAAAGTTCCCCAACTTATTACAGAGGTCCTCATAAAGTTTTTTGAGAAAAAAATTGTGGAAGCTGCGGGCGCCAAATCCATGGGATAATAAACAAGAAAAAATTGAGAATTTAGGGGATTCTTAAAAAATAGCTTGTAAATGCGGAAATGGGCATTTAAAAAATGGTGTGAGTATACGCTAAGGTTCCCCAACTCTTTAAGGAGGTCCTAATAAATTTTTTGAGAATAAATATTTGGGTGCTCTGGGCGCCAGATGCATGGGCTAATACACACGAAAAATTAGTAATTTGGGGGATTATTAAAAAAAGGCTTGTAAATGCGGAAATGGGAGTTAAAAAAATTGTGTGAGTATACGTGAAGGTTCTCAAACTCATTATGGAGGTCCTCATACAGTTTTGTGAGAAAAAAAATTTAGGTGCTCCGAGTGCCCGATCCATGGGCTAATACACACAAAAAATCGGAGAATTTAGGGGATTCCTTAAAAATGGCTTGTAAATGCAGAAATGGGCTTAAAAAATTTGTGTGAGAATACGTAAAGGTTCCCAACTTATTACAGAGGTCCTAATAAAATTTATTGAGAAAATTTTTTTGGGTGCTCCGTGCGCCAGATCTATGGGCTAATACACGAAAAATCGAAAAATTTGACGGATACTTATATAAGGGCTTGTAAATGCAGAAATGGGCTTTAAAAAATGGTGTGAGTATACCCTAAGGTTGCCCAACTCATTACAGAGGTTCTCATAAAGTTTTTTGAGAAAAAAAAATTGGGTGCTCCAGGCGCCAGATCTATGAGCTAACACACACGAAAAATCGGGAAATTTGGGGGATTCTTAAAAAAGGGCTTGTAAATACCGAAATGGGCGTTAAAAAAAGGGTATGAGTATACGTGAAGGTTCCCAAACGCATTACGGAGGTTCTCATAAAGTTTTTTGAGAAAAAAAATTTGGGTACTCCGTGCGCAAGATCCATAGTCTAATACACACGAAAAATTGAGAAATTTGGGGAATTCTTAAAAAAGGGATTGTAAATGCGGAAATGGGCGTTAAAAATGGTGTGAATGTACGTGAAGGTTCCCCAACTCATTACAGAGGTCCTCATAAAGTTTTTTGAGAAAAAAAATTTGGGTACTCCGGGCGCTAGATCATTGGGCTAAAACACACGAAAAATAAAGAAATTTGGAGGATTCTTAAAAAAGGTCTTGTAAATGCGGAAATGGGCATGAAAAAATATAGTGAGTATACGTGATGGTTCCCAACTCAATACGGATGTCCTGATGATGTTTTTTGGGAAAAAAAATATAGGTGCTCCGGGTGCTAGATCTATGGGTTAATAATACACACGAAAAATTGAGAAATTTGTGTGAATCCTAAAAAAGGGCCCGCAAAATACGAAAATGGCGTGAAAAAAATGATGTGAGTATACGTGATGGTTCCCCAACTCAATACGATGGTCCTCATAAAGTTTTTTGAGAAAAAAAATTAGGTGCTTCGGGCGCCAGATCCATGGGCTAATACACACGAAAAATTAGGGAATTTGCGCGATTCTAAAAAGGGCCTGTAAATGCGGAAATGGCATAAAATATTATGTGTGTATACGTGATGGTTCCCCAACTCAATACGGAGGTCCTCATAAAAAAAGTTGAGAAAAAATAATTTGCGTTCTCCAGGCTCAAGATCCATGGGCTAATAAACATGAAAAATTGAGGAATTTGCGCGATTTCTAAAATAGGCCACGTTAATGCGGAAATGGAGTGAAAAAAATGCTGTGAGTATACGTGATGGTTCCCAACTCAATACGGAGGTCCTAATAAAGATTTCTGAGAAAAAAAAAATTGGGTGCTCCGGGCGCCAGATCAATGGGCTAATACACACGAAAAAATTGAGGAATTTGCGTGATTTCTAAAACAAGGCTTGTAAATACGGTAATGGGCGTGAAAAAAATGGTGTGAGTGTACGTGATGGTTCCCCAACTCAATACGGAGGTCCTCAAAAAGTTTGTTAAGAAAAAAAAATTGGGTGCTCCGAACGCCAGATCCATAGGCTAATATACACGAAAAATTGGGAAATTTGCGTGTCTCCTAAAAAGGGGCCTGTAAATGCGGAAATGGACTTGGAAAAAAATGGTGTGAGTATACGTGATGGTTCCCTAACTCAATATGGAGATACTCATAAAGTTTTTTGAGAAAAAACTTTTGTGTACTCCTGGCGCCAGATCCATGGGCTAATACCCATGAAAAAATTGAGGAATTTGCGCGATTCTTAAAAACGGGAATGTAAATGCGGAAATTGGAGAGCAAAAAATGGCGTGAGTATACGTGATGGTTCCCCAACTCAATACGAAGGTCCTCATAACATATTTTGAGAAAAAAATTTGAGTTCTCCAGGCGCCAAATCCATGGGTTAATACACACGAAAAATTAAAGAATTTTACACGATGTCTAAAAAAGGCCTGTAAATACGGAAATGGGCATGAAAAAAATGGTGTGAGTATACGTGATGGTTCCCCAACTCAATACAGAGGTCCTCATAAAGTTTTTTGAGAAAAAATTTAGGGGTGCTCTGGGCGCAAGATCCATGGGCTAATACACACAAAAAATTGAGGAATTTGTGCGATTCCTAAAAAATGGCCTGTAAATACGGAAATAAGCATAAAATAGTAGTGTGAGTATAAGTAATGGTTCCCCAACTCAATACGGAGGTCCTCAGAATGTTTTTTGAGAAAAAAAAATTGGGTGCTTCGGGCGCCAGATCCATGGCTAATGCACACGAAAAATTGAAGAATTTGCGCGAATCGCCCAAGTTCCCTAATTTTTCAAGCCCTTTTTTCGGAATTGCCCAAATTCCCTGATTTTCCGTGTGTATTACCATTGATCTGGCGACCTGAGCACCCTAAACAGTTTTCTCAAAAAACTTTATGAGCACCTCCGTAATGAGTTGGGGAACTATCACGTATAATCAAACCATTTTTTTAACGCCCATTTCCGCATTTGCAAGCCTTTTTTTAAGAATCGCCAAATTTTCCAATTTTTCGTGTGTATTAGCCCATGGATCTGACGCTCGGAGCTCCCAAAAATATTTTTTCTAGAAAAACTTAATAAGGACATCTGTAATGAGTTGGAGAACCATCAAGTATACTCACTATATTTTTTTAACGCTCATTTCTGCAGTTAAAATTCCTTTTTTAGGATTCGCCCGAATTCCCTAATTTTTTGTGTGTATTAGCCCATTGATCTGGCACCCTAAGCACCCAAAAATTTTCTCTTAAAAAAATTTATGAGGACCTCCGGAATGAGTGGGGGAACCTTTACGTATACTCACAATATTTTTTAACTCCCATTTTTGCATTAACAAGACCTTTTTTAACAATCACCAAAATTACCCTATTTTTCGTCTGTTAGCCCATGCATCCGGCGTCTCGGCGAACCCAAACTTTTTTCTCAAAAAACTTTATGAGGACCTCTATAATGAGTTGGGGAACCTTCACGTATAATCACACAATTTTTTTAACGCCCATTTCCGCATTTACAAATCTCTTTTTAAGAATCGATCAAATTTCCCGATTTTTCGTGTGTATTAGCACATGGATCTGGCGCCCCGATCACCTAAAAAAAAATTCTCAAAAAAGTTTATGAGGACCTCCGTAATGAGTTGGGAAACCTTCACGTATACTCACACCATTAATTTAATGCCCATTTCCGCATTTTCAAGCCCTTTTTAAGAATCTCCCAGATTTCTGATTTTTCGTGTGTATTAGCCCATGGATTTGGCACCCGGAGCACCAAAATATTTTTTCTCAAAAAACTTTATGAGGACATCGATAATTAGTTAGGGAACCTTCACGTATACTCACACCCCCTTTTTAACGCCAATTTCAACATTTACAATCTTTTTTTTAAGAATCCCCAAATTCCCTGATTTTTCGTATGTATTAGCTTATGGATCTGGCGCCCGAAACACCTAAATTTTTTTTCTCAACAAAATTTATTAGGACCTCCGTAATGAGTTGGGGAACCTTCACGTATACTCACACCATTTTTTAACGCCTATTGCAGCATTTAGAAGCCCTTTTTTAAGAATCTCCAAATTCTCTGATTTTTCGTGTGTATTAGCTTATGGATCTGGCGTCCGGAATACCTAATTTTTTTTTTCTCAACAAATTTTTTAAGGACCTCTGTATTGAGTTGGGGAAACTATCACGTATACTTACACCATTTTTTTCACGCCCATTACCGCATTTACAGGCCTTTTTAGGAATCGCGCGAATTTCTCTATTTTTTTGTGTGTATTAGCCCATTGAACTTGCGCCCGGAGAACCCAATTTTTTTTTCTCAAAAAACTTTATGAGGACCTCCATATTGAGTTGGGGAACCATCACGTATACTCACACTATTTTTTTCACGCAATTTCCGCATTAACATGACCTTTTATAGGAATCGCGCAAATACTTCAATTTTTCGTGTTTATTAGCCCATGGATCTGGCGCTCGAAGCACTTAAAAAAAATTTCTCAAAATTTTTTATGAGGACCATCGTATTGAGTTGGGGAACCATTACATATACTCACACCATTTTTTCACGTCATTTTCATATCTATAGGCCCTTTTAGGAATCGCACAAGTTTGTCAATTTTTCGTGTGTATTAGCCCATAGATCTAACACCTGGAGCAGCCAAAAATATTTTCTCAAAAAAACTTCATCAGGACCTCCGTATTGAGTTGAGAACCATCACGTATACTCACACTATTTTTTTCATGCCCATTTCTGCAATTACAAGACCTTTATTAAGAATCCTTCAAATTTACCGATTTTTCGTGTGTATTAGCCCATTGACCTAGCACACGGAGCACACAAATTTTATTTCTCAAAATATTTTAGAGGACCTCCGTAATGAGTTGGGGAACCTTCACGTATACTCACACTGTTTTTTTAACACCGATTCCCGCAGTTACAAGCTTTTTTTTAAGAATCTCCCGAATTTCCTGATTTTTCGTGTGTATTAGCCCACAGATCTGGCGCCCAGAGAACCTAATATTTTCTCTCAAAAATGTTTATGAGGACCTCCGTAATGAGTTGAGGAACCTTCACGTATACTCACACCATTTTTTATCACCCATTTACACATTTACAAGCCCTTTTATTTGAATCCCCCAAATTTTCGGATTTTTCGTGTGTATTAGCCCATGGATCTGGCGCCCAGAGCACCCAATTTTTTTTCTCAAATAACTTTATGAGACCCTCCGTAATGAGTTGGGGAACCTTCAGGTATATTCATACCATTTTTTTAACTCCCATTGCCGCATTTAGAAGCCCTTTTTTAAGAATCCCCAAATTTTCTGATTTTTCGTGTGTATTAGCTTATGGATCTGGCTTCCGGAACACCTAAAAAAATTTTTCTCAACAATTTTTTTAAGGACCTCTGTATTGAGTTGAGAAACTATCATGTATAGTCACAACATTTTTTTTCACGCCATTACCGCATTTGCAGGCCTTTTTTAGGAATCGCGCGAATTTCTCTATTTTTTCGTGTGTATTATCCCATTGAACTTGCGCCCGGAGAACCCAAATTTTTTTTTCTAAAAAAACTTTATGAGGACCTTCGTATTGAGTTGGGGAACCATCACGTATACTCACACCATTTTTTTTCACGCCATATCCGCATTAACATGACCTTTTTTAGGAATCGCGCAAATTCTTTAATGTTTCGTGTTTATTATCCCATGGATCTGGCGCTCGAAGCACTTAAAAAAATTTTATCAAATTTTTTTATGAGGACCATCGTATTGAGTTTGGGAACCATCACGTATACTCACACCATTTTTACACGTCATTTTCATATTTACAGGCCCTTTTTTAGGAATCGCACAAGTTTTCTCAATTTTTCGTGTGTTAAAGCCTATAGATCTTACACCTAGAGCACCCAAAAATATTTTCTCAAAAAAACTTCATCAGGACCTCTGTATTGAGTTGGGAACCATCACGTATACTCACACTATTTTTTTCATGCCCATTTCCGTAATTACAAGACCTTTTTGAAGAATCTCCCAAATTCTCCGATTTTTCGTGTATATTAGCCCACGGATCTGGCGCCCAGAGAACCTAATATTTTTTTTCTCACAAACCTTTATGAGGACCTCCGTAATGAGTTGAGGAACCTTCACGTATACTCACACCATTTTTAACGTCCATTTCCGCATTTACAAGCCCTTTTTTAAGAATCCCTCAAATTTCTCAATTTTTCGTGTGTATTAGACCATAAATCTTGCCCCCGGAGCACCCAATTTTTTTTGTCAAATAACTTTATGAGGCCCTCCGTAATGAGTTGGGTAACATTCACGTATACTCGCACCAATTTTTTAACGCCCATTTCCGCATTTACAAGCCATTTTTAACGCCTATTTCCGCATTTACAAGCTCTTTTTTAAGAATCCCCCAAATTCCCCGATTGTCGTGTATTACCCATCGATCTGGCGCCCGGAGCACCCAAAATATTTTTCTTAATTTTTTTTATGAGGACCTCTATAATGAGTAAGAGAACCTTAACGTATACTCACATCATTTTTTTAACCCCCATTTCCACATTTACAAGCCATTTTTAAGAATTTCCCAAATACCCTAATTTTTCGTGTGTATTAGCCCATTAATTTTGCGCCCGAAACAATCAAAACTTTTTTTCTCAAAAAACATTATAAGTACCTCCGTAATGAGGTGTGGAACCTTCACATATAGTCACACTATTTTTTTACCGCCCATTTTCCGCATTTACAAGCCGTTTTTTAAGAATCTCCAAAATCTCCGATTTTTCGTGTGTATTAGCCCATTGATCTGACACCCGGAGCACCATAATATTTTTTCTCAAATACTTTATGAGGACATCTATAATTAGTTGGGGAACCTTCACGTATACTCACACCCCTTTTTTTAACGCCAATTTCAACATTTACAATCCTTTTTTTAAGAATCCCCAAATTTCCTGATTTTTCGTGTGTATTAGCTCATGGATCTGGCACCCGAAACACCTAAAAAAAATTTCTCAACAAACTTTATTAGGACCTCCGTAATGAGTTGGGGAACCTTCACGTATTCGCACACCATTTTTTAACGCCCATTGCCGCATTTAGAAGCCCTTTTTTAAGAATCCCCAAATTCTCTGATTTTTCGTGTGTATTAGCTTATGGATTTGGCGCCCGGAACAGCTAAATTTTTTTTTCTCAACAAATTTTTTAAGGACCTCTGTATTGAGTTGGGAAACTATCACGTATACTCACACCAATTTTTTCACGCCCATTACCGCATTTACAGGCCTTTTTTAGGAATCGCGCGAATTTCTCTATTTTTTCGTGTGTATTAGCCCATTGAACTTGCGCCCGGAGAACCCAATTTTTTTTTTCTCAAAAAACTTTATGAGGACCTCCGTATTGAGTTGGCTAACCATCCCGTATACTCACACCATTTTTTTCACGCCATTTCCGCATTAACATGACCTTTTTTAGGAATCGCGCAAATTCTTCAATTTTTCGTGTTTATTAGCCAATGGATCTGGCGCTCGAAGCACTTAAATTTTTTTTCTCAAATTTTTTTATGAGGACCATCGTATTGAGTTGGGGAACCATCACGTATACTCACACCATTTTTTCACGTCATTTTCATATTTAGGTCCTTTTTTAGGAATCGCACAAGTTTCTCAATTTTTTGTGTGTATTAGCCCATAGATCTAACACCTGGAGCACCCAAAAATATTTTCTCAAAAAAACTTCATAAGGACCTTCATATTGAGTTGGGAACCATCACGTATACTCACACTATTTTTTTCATGCCCATTTCCGCAATTACAAGACCTTTTTTAAGAAGCCTCCAAATTTCCCAATTTTTCGTGTGTATTAGCCCATTGACCTAGCACACAGAGCACACAAATTTTTTTTCTCAAAAAATATTACGAGGACCTTCGTAATGAGTTGGGGAACCTTCACGTATACTTACACCATTTTTTTAACGCCGATTCCTGCAGTTACAAGCCTCTTTTTAAGAATCTCCCGAATTCCCCAATTTTTCATGTGTATTAGCCCACGGTTCTGGCGCCAAGAGAACCTAATTTTTTTTTTCTCAAAAAACTTTATGAGGACCTCCGTAATGAGTTGAGGAACCTTCACGTATACTAAAACCATTTTTTATCACCCATTTAAACATTTACAAGCCCTTTTTTATGAATCCCTCAAATTTTTGGTTTTTCGTGTGTATTAGCCCTTGGATGTGGCGCCCAGAGCACCCAATTTTTTTCTCAAATAACTTTATGAGGCCCTCCGTAATGAGTTGGGGAACCTTCAAGTATACACACACCAATTTTTTAACGCTCATTTCCACATTTACAAGCCATTTTTAACGCCTATTTCTGCATTTACAAGCTCTTTTTTAAGAATCCCCCATATTTCTCGATTTTCGTGTATTACCCATCGATCTGGCGCCCGGAGCACTCAAAATATTTTTCTTAATATTTTTTATGAGGACCTCTATAATGAGTTGGAGAACGTTAACGTGTACTCACACCATTTTTTTAACACCTATTTCCGCATTTACAAGTCATTTTTAAGAATTCCCCAAATACCCTGATTTTTCGTGTGTATTAGCCCATGAATTTTGCGCCCGAAACATCCAAAACTTTTTTTCTCAAAAAATATTATAAGTACCTTCGTAATGAGGTGGGGAACCTTCACATATAGTCACACCATTTTTCTACCGCCCATTTCGCAATTACAAGCCCATTTTTAAGAATCTCCAAAATATCTGATTTTTCGTATGTATTAGCCCATGGATCTGGCACCCGGAGCACCACAATATTTATTCTCAAAAAACTTTATGAGCACTTTTATAATTAGTTGGGGAACCTTCACGTATAATCACACCCCCTTTTTAACGCCAATTTCAACATTTACAATCCTTTTTTTAAGAATCCCCAAATTTCCTGATATTTCGTGTGTATTAGCTCATGGATCTGGCGCCCGAAACAGCTAAATTTTTTTTCTCAACAAACTTTATTAGGACCTCCGTAATGAGTTGGGGAACCTTCACGTATACTCACACCATTTTTTAACGCCCATTGTCGCATTTAGAAGCCCGTTTTTAAGAATCCCCAAATTCTCTGATTTTTCGTGTGTATTAGCTTATGGATTTGGCGCCCGGAACACCTAAATTTTTTTTTCTCAACAAATTTTTTAAGGACCTCTGTATTGAGTTGGAAAACTATCACGTATACTCACACCATTTTTTTCACGCCCATTACCGCATTTACAGTCCTTTTTTAGGAATCGCGTGAATTTCTCTATTTTTTCGTGTGTATTAGCCCATTGAACTTGCGCCCGGAGAACCTAATTTTTTTTTCTCAAAAAACTTTATGAGGACCTCCGTATTGAGTTGGGGAACCATCACGTATACTCACACCATTTTTTTCACGCAATTTCCGCATTAACATGACCTTTTTTAGGAATCACGCAAATTCTTTAATGTTTCGTGTTTATTAGCCCATGGATTTGGCGCTCGAAGCACTTAAAAAATTTTTCTCAAATTTTTTTATGAGGACCATCGTATTGAGTTGGGGAACCATCACGTATACTCACACCATTTTTTCACGTCATTTTCATATTTACAGGCCCTTTTTTAGGAATCACACAAGTTTCTCAATTTTTTGTGTGTATTAGCCCATAGATCTAACACCTGGAACACCTAAAAATATTTTCTCAAAAAAACTTCATCAGGACCTCCGTATTGAGTTGGGAACCATCACGTATACTCACACTATTTTCTTCATTCCCATTTTCGCAATTACAAGATCTTTTTTAAGAATCCTCCAAATTTTCCAATTTTTCGTGTGTATTAGCCCATTTACCTAGCACACGAAGCACACAAAATTTTTTTCTCAAAAAACTTTATGAGGACCTCCGTAATGAGTTGGGGAATCTTCACGTATACTCACACCATTTTTAACGCCCATTTCCACATTTACAAGACCTCTTTTAAGAATCCCCCAAATTCCCCAAATTTTCGTGTGTATTAACCCATGGATCTGGTGTCCAGAGCACCTTATATTTTTTTCTCAAAAACCTTTAAGAGGACCTCCGTAATGAGTTTGGAACCTTTACGTATACTCACACCATTTTTTAACGCCATTTCTGCATTTACAAGCCGTTTTTTAAGAATCTCCCAAATTTCTCAATTTTTCATGTGTATTAGACCATAAATCTTGCGACCGGAGCACCCAAATTTTGTTTCTCAAAAAACTTTATGAGGACCTCCGTAATAAGTTGGGTAACCTTCACGTATACTTAAACCATTTTTTTAACGCCCATTTCGGCATTTACAAGCCTTTTTTTTAAGAATCCCCTAATTTTTCTGATTTTTCGTGTGAATTAGCTCATAAATCTAGCGCTCGGAGCACCCGAATTTTTTTTTCACAAAAAACTTTATGAGGACCTCTGTAATGAGTTGGGGAACCTTCACGTATACTCACACCATTTTTTTAACTCCCATTTTTAAGAGCCCTTATATAAGAATCCATCAAATTTTTCAATTTTTCGTGTATTAGCCCATAGATCTGGCGCACGGAGCACCCAAATTTTTTTTCTCAACATATTTTATTAGGACCTCCGTAATGAGTTGAAAAACCTTCACTTATACTCACACAATTTTTTTAACGCCCATTTCCGCATTTACAAGCTATTTTTAAGGAATCTCCTAAATTCTCTAATTTTTCGTGTGTATTAGCCCATGGATCTGGCGCCCGGAACACCTAATTTTTTTTCTCAAAAAACTATATTAGGAACTCCATAATGAGTTTGGAAACCTTCACGTATACTCACACCACTTTTTAACGCCCATTTCCGTATTTACTACCCCTTTTTTAATAATTCCCCAAATTCCCTGAGTTTTCGTGTGTATTAGCTCTTGCATCAGGCGCCCAGAGAACCCAAAAATTTATTCTCAAAAAAATTATTAGGACCTTCTTAAAGAGTTGGGGAACCTTAGCTTATACTCACACCATTTCTTAAACGCCCATTTCCGCATTTACAAGCCCATTTTTAAGAATCCCCCAAATTCTCCAATTTATCATGTTTATTATCCCATATATCGGGCGCCCAGAGCACCCAAATTTTTTTTTATCAAAAAACTTTATGAGGACCTCTCTAATGATTTGGGGAACCTTCACGTATACTCACACTATTTTTTTAACGCCCATTTCCGTATTTAAAAGCCCTTTTTTAAGAATCTCCTGAATTTTCCAATTTTTCGTGTGTATTAGCCCACGGATCTGGATCCCAGAGAACGCAATTTTTTTTTTCTCAAAAAGCTTTATGAGGACCTCCGTAATGAGTTGGGGAACCTTCACGTATACTAACACCATTTTTATCGCTCATTTACGCATTTACAAGTCTTTTTTTATGGATCTCCAAATTCTCCGATTTTTCTTGTGTATTAGCCCATGGAATTGGCGCACGACGTACCCAAATTTTTTTCTCAAAAAACTTTATGTGGACCTTCGTAATACGTTGGGAAACCTTCATGTATACTCACACCATTTTTTAACGCCCATTTACGCATTTACAACCCTTTTTTTATGAATCCCCCAAATTCTCTGATTTTTCGTGTGTATTAGCCCATAGATCAAGCGCCCGGAGCACCCAATTTTTTTTTTCTCAAAAAACTTTATGAGGACCTCCGTAATGAGTTGGGGAACCTTTACGTATAGTCAAACCATTTTTAACGCCCATTTCCGCATTTACAAGCTATTCTTAACGCCTAATTCCGCATTTACAAGGCCATTTTTAAGAATCCCCCAAATTTCCGATTTTTGTGTATTACCCATCGATCTAGCGCCTGGAGCACCCAAAATATTTTCTCAAAAAACTTTATGAGGACCTCTGTATTGAGTTGGAGAACCTTCACGTATAGTCACAACATTTTTTTAATGCCCATTTCTGCATTTACAAACATTTTTAAAGAATTCCCTAAATTTTCTAATTTTTCGTGTGTATTAGCCAATAGATTTTGCGCTTGGAACATCCAAAACTTTTTTTCTCTAAAACGTTATGAGGACCTCCGGAATGAGTTGGGGAACCTTCACGTATAGTCACACCATTTTTTTACCACCATTTCTGCATTTACAAGTCCTTTTTTAAGAATCCCCCAAAATTCCTGATTTTTCGTGTCTATTATTAGCCCATGGATCTGGCGCCCGGAGAACCCAATTTGTTTTTCTCAAAAAACTTTTTTAGGACATCCATAATTAGTTGGGGAACCTTCACCTATACTCACACCCTTTTTTAACACTAATTTCAACATTTACAAGCCTTTTTAAAGAATTTTTCAAATTTTCTGATTTTTTGTGTGTATTAGCCCATTGAACTGGCGCTCGAAACACCTAAAAAAAATTCTCAACAAACTTTATTAGGATCTCCGTAATGAGTTGGGGAACCTTCACGTATACTCACACCATTTTTTAACCCCCATTGCCGCATTTAGAAGCCCTTTTTTAAGAATCTCCAAATTCTCCGATTTTTCGTATGTATTAGCCCATGGTTCTGGCGCACGGAACACCTAAAAGAAATTTCTCAACAAACTTTTTGAGGACCTCCGTATTGAGTTGGGGAACTTTCACGTATACTCACACCATTTTTTTTATGCCTATTACCGCATTTACAAGACTTTTTTTTGAGGAATCGCTCAAATTACACAATTTTTTCGTGTGTATTAACCCATTGATCTGGCGCCCGGAGCACCCAAAATTAATTTTTCTCAAAAAACTTTATGAGGACCTCCGTAATGAGTTTGGGAACCTTCACAGATACTCACACCATTTTTAACGCCCATTTCAAATTTAACAAGCCTTTTTTTTAAGGAATCCCCCAAATTCTTCGATTTTCCGTGATTATTAGCCCATGGATCTGGCGCCCGGAGCACCCAAAACTTTTTTTAAAATCTTTTTGAGGACCCACGAAATGAGTTGGGGAACCTTCACGTATACTCACACCATTTTTTTTAACGCCCATTTCCGTATTTACAAGCCACTTTTTAACGCCTATTTCCGCATTTACAAGCCCTTTTTTAAGAATCTCCCAAATTCTTTGATTTTTCGTGTAGTATCTATCGATCTAGCGCCCGGAGCACCCAAAATATTTTTCTCAAAAAACTATATGAGGACCTCCGTAATGAGTTGGGAACCTTCATGTATAATCGCACCATTTTTAACGCTTATTTCCGTATTTACAGGCCCTTTTTTTAGAATTTCCCAAATTCCCTGATTTTTCGTGTGTATTAACCCATGGATCTGGCTCCCGGAGCGCCCAAAATATTTTTCTCAAAAAACTTTATGAGGACCTATGTAATGAGTTGGGGAACCTTCACGTATACTCACACCATTTTTTTAACGCACATTTTCGCATTTACAAGCCTTTGTTTAAGAATTTCCCAAATTCTTTGATTTTTTGTGTGTATTAGCTCGTGAATTTTGTGCCAGGAGCATCCAAAACTTTTTTCTCAAAAAACTTTATGTGGACCTCTGTAATGAGTTGGGGAACCTTCACGTATAGTCACACCATTTTTTAACGTCCATTTCCGCATTTACAATCCCTTTTTTAAGAATCTCTCAACTTCCCCAATATTTCGTGTGTATTACCCATGGATCTTGCGCCCGGAGCACCCAAATTTTTTTTCTCAAAAAACTTTATGAGGACCTCTGTAATGAGTTGGGGAATCTTCGCGTATACTCATACCATTTTTAATGCTCATTTCCACATTTACAAGCCCTTTTTTAAGAATCCTCCAAATTCACTGATTTTTCATGTGTATTAACTCAAGAATCTATCGCCCGGAGCACTCAAATTTTTTTTCTCAAAAAACTTTATGAGTACCTCTGTAATGAGTTGGGGAACCTTCACGTATACTCACACCATTTTTTTAACGCCCATTTCCGCATTTACAAGCCCTTTTATAAGGATTCCCAAATTTCTTGATTTTTCGTGTGTATTAGCCCATGGATCTGGCGTCCAGAGCACCCAAAACTTTTTTCTCAAAAAACTTTATGAGGACATACGTAATGAGTTGGGGACCTTCACGGATACTCACACCACTTTTTAATGTCCATTTCTGCATTTACAGGCCTTTTTATAAGAATCCCTCAAATCCACGATTTTCCGTGTGTATCAGCCCAAGGATCTGGCGCCCGGAGCACTCAATTTTTTTTTATCAAAAAACTTTATTAGGACCTCTGTAATGAGTTGAGGAACATTCACGTATACTTACACCTTTTTTTAACAACCATTTCCATATTTAAAAGCCCTTTTTAAGAATTCCCCAAATTTTCTATTTTTTCGTGTGTATTAGTCCATGGATTTTGCGTCCGGAGCATCCAAACAAATTTTCTCAATAAACTTTATGAGGACCTCCGTAATGAGTTGGGGAACCTTCATGTATAGTCACACCTTTTTTTAATGCTCATTTCCACATTTACAATTTTTTTAAGAATCTCCCAAATTTTCTGATTTTTCGTGTGTATTTGCCCATGGATCTGGCGCCCGGAACACCCAATTTTTTTTTCTCAAAAATCTTTATGAGGACATCCGTAATTAGTTGGGGAACCTTCACGTATACTCACACCCCTTTTAACGCCAAATTCTACATTTACAAGCTCTTGTTTAAGAATCCCCCAAATTCCCCAATTTTTCGTGTGTGCCCATGGATCTAGCGCCCGAAGCACCCAAAATTTGTTTCTCAAAAAACTTTATGAGGACCTTCGTAATAAGTTGGGGAACCTTCACGTATACTCACATAATTTTTTTAACGCCCATTTCCGCATTTACAAGCCCTTTTTAAGAATCCCCTAAATTCTCTGATTTTTCATGTGTATTAGCCCATGGATCTGGCGCCCGGAGTACCTAAATTTTTTTTTTCAAAAAAATTATGAGGACCTCCGTAATGAGTTGGGGAACCATCACATATACTCACACCACCTTTTAAACGTCCATTTCCGCATTTACAAGCCCGTTTTTAATAATCCCCAAAGTTCCCTAATTTTTCGTGTGTATTAGCCCATGGATCTGGCACTCGGAGAACCCAAAAATTGTTTCTCAATTTTTTTTTGAGAACCTCCTTAATGAGTTGGGGAACCTTCACGTATACTCACACCATTTTTTAAACGCCCATTTCCGCATTTTCAAGCCCTTTTTTATGAATTTCCCAAATTCCCCAATTTTTCGTGTTTTTTAGTCCATGGATCTGGCGCTCAGAGCATCCAAAACTTTTTTCTCAAAAAACTTTATGAGGACCTCTGTAATGAGTTGGGGAACCTTCACGTATACTCACACCGTTTTTAACGCCCATTTCCGCATTTACAAACCCTTTTTTAAGAATCCTCCGAATTTCTTGATTTTTCGTGTGTATTAGCCCATGGATTTGGCGCCCGGAGCACCCAAATTTTTTTTCTCAAAAAATTTTATGAGGACCTTCGTAATGAGTTGGGGAACCTTCACGTATACTCACACCATTTTTTAACGTCCATTTCCGCATTTACAAGTCTTTTTTTATGAATTCCTTAAATTTCCCAATTTTTCGTGTGTATTAGCCAATGGATCTGACACCCGGAGAACCCAAAATATTTTTCTCAAAAAAGTTTATGAAGATCTCCGTAATTAGTTGGAGAATCTTTACGTATACTCACTCCATTTTTTAATGCCCATTTCCGCATTTACAAGCCATGTTTTTAACGCATATTTCCGCATCTACAAGCCTTTTTTTAAGAATCCCCCAAATTCCCCAACTTTTCGTGTATATTAGCCTATCGATCTGGCGCCCGGAGCACCTAAAATATTTTTCTCAAAAACCTTATGAGAACCTCCGTAATGAGTTAGAGAACCTTCACGTATACTCATACCATTTTTTAACGCTCATTTCCCCATTTACAAGTCCTTTTTTAACAGTCCCTCAAGTATCCTGATTTTTCGTGTCTATTAGCCAATGGATCTGGAACTCGATGCACCCAAAAAAAAATTTCTCAAAAAACTTTATGAGGACCTTCGTAATGAGTTGGGGTACCTTCACATATACTCATACTATTTTTTTAACGCTCATTTCCGCATTTTCAAGTCCTTTGTTAAGAATTCTCCAAATTTCCCGATTTTTCGTGTGTTAATCCCGTGGATCTGGCGCCCGGAGCATCCAAAACTTTTTTCTCAAAAAACTTTATGAGGACCTCTGTACTGAGTTGGGGTACCTTCACATATACTCATACCATTTTTTTAATGCTCATTTCTGCATTTTCAAGCCCTTTTTAAAGAATCCTCCAAATTCCCCAATTTTTCGTGTTTTTTAGTCCATGGATCTGGCGCCCAGAGCATCCAAAACTTTTTTCTCAAAAAACTTTTTGAGGACCTCTGTAATGAGTTGAGGAACCTTCACGTATACTCACACCATTTTTAACGCCCATTTCCGCATTTACAAACCTTTTTTTAAGAATCCTCCGAATTTCTCGATTTTTCGTTTGTATTAGCCCATGGATCTGGCGCCCGGAGCACCCAAATTTTTTTTCTCAAAAAATTTATGAGGACCTTCGTAATGAGTTGGGGAACCTTCACGTATACTCACACCATTTTTGCATTTACAAGCCCTTTTTTTTGAATTCCTGAAACTCCTCGATTTTTCGTGTGTATTAGCCCATGGATCTGGTGCCCGGAGCACCCAATTTTTTTTTCTCAAAAAACTTTATGAGGACCTCCATAATGAGTTGGGGAACCTTTACGTATATTCACACCATTTTTTTAACTCCCATTTCCGCATTTACAAGCCTTTTTTTTAAGAATCCCCCAAATTCTCTGATTTTTCGTGTATATTAGCCAATGGATCTGGCGCTCGATGCACCCAAAAAAAATTTCTCAAAAAACTTTATGAGAACCTTTGTAATGAATTGGGGTACCTTCACGTATACTCATACCATTTTTTTCACGCCCATTTCCGCATTTACAAGTCATTTCCTCGATTGTATTATAGGTGGATATCAACTTCCCAATGTCAAAGGAGATTTTAACAAGTAAACATGTTGATTCATAAATTATCAAATATTCTTTCAGTCCATCCATTTTTTATTTTTGACGTATTTTTAAGAAGTACTCTTTTTATTCATTTTTACTTATTTTATTACTAAAAAAATATCTATTTTTACTTCTCCAGTTTGATAAAATAAGACAAAATTTAGTCCTTAGTTCTTAATTTATCCGCATTATTAACTATAATCATTTTCAAATACATTTCTTAAACATTGAATTTGTTAGAAAAAATAGGAAACATAATTGAAGAAAAAGATGGCTTTAAGGTGTGAATAATCATTTAAAAAAAAAAGATATTTCTCGTATACATATTGGGGAAAATACAATCAATTTCCTTTAGGATACAACGAAGCCCTTGTATATATATACCTACAGATTTTTATTACGCTATACTTCAAGAGAATCCTTATATTTATAGAACTTAAGAGATGATTTTTCATAATAGTAATGTTTTTTCATGAACAGATGCATGTTCAATTTAACCAAAGTTTGTTACATGTCCTGTGATATTTAGTGGTCTTTCCAAGTTTCTCTATATATTTTAGCATAATAAATTTGCACAAAATACTAAAACCAAATACATGGAAATTGGTATTGCTCTGGTGCATACATTTTGTACATGAAAAAAATAACACACAATTGACTTCTGAATTGACATTTCTTTCAGAGGTCGTCATCATCATCATATTCATCATCGTCGTCATCTTCATCATCATATTCATCAGCATTGTCATCGTCATCGTCATCGTCATCGTCCCCGTCACTTGTTTCTTCACTGTTGAAAAAGCCAGCAACAAAAGATGAAAAATGAAATGTTATGCAAGTATAACAAGTTACACAATTATGTTGGAAGGATTTAAATCATATACAACGACAACGTAAGAACTTTTACACTATAGGTGCCATTTAACTTATTAAAGCAACTTATAATTATTTTATTACTAGTTCTGGACACGTGCTTTGCATGTGTATATTACACGTTTAGTCACGATTGTAAGATGGTGTACACCAGTTCATTCGAAGAGTAAAGTCGTGTGGGCCATACAGATATTCTTGACGTACTCCTATTAAAATCTGTATCATATTCGTAACTTTTTGAATGAGGTTCACCTTTTTCCTCATTGTACTTTGTACATGGATGTTGTTCATCACAATATCCCTTTTTTCAAATTTCATAGCTGAACTACTAGGTGTGCGAGTTCCTACCTGAACTATTACCAACTATTTATCAAAACACACATCAACTATGAGTTGTTCCCTTTTGCTAGTGGTGACAAATAGGTGGATTTGGACGGGACTGAAAATGGATTGATATGAATAAAAAATAGATTGAGCAACATGGTCGTAACTCACTTTAATCTCTTAAAGCCAAAAAAACTTTAAAGAGTTAATTGAAATAAACTTAATGACTATCAAAAGGCTTTTCCTACTTGAAGTATCACCATCGTTCAGGTAAGAAAAAGGAAGTAAATCAAGGAAGAAGATGTCTTACAAAGCCTGACGGATATGGACATCGATAGAACCTCCATAGTTGTCTTGAATGTCCTGTTGAATCTGCTTGGCGGAATTCCCAACTGATTCTGGGCAGTTTCTTATATCGATTAGAGCAAGTGTGGTTATATCTGCAAAATCTTGAGGGATTGAGTCCAAAAACCTGCAACTATCAAGAAATAGTCGTTCAAGGCACGGAAAGTGATCACAACTAGCTCTCCAGTACTGAATATGTGATCTTTTAAGTAACAAGAACTTCAAAAAAGGAAACCCTTCCTCAGCTACTTCCCACTCCTTGCCTCCGCAGACACCCAGTGTTAGTTCAAGGAGCTCAAGTTTGGGCAATTTTCCGACAACAATGCTCAAATCCTTCCATGACAAGAAGAAATTTCCGGTAAAAGTTAAATTCTTAAGGTTTCGTGGAAAAGCATCTGGAGGAGGTAAGATCAAAGAGGGAATAGCTTCTACAACAAGTGGATTCCTTGTCTGAAAACACATTCTCCTCTCCAAAAAGTATGCATTATTTTGAGGAGCAAGATAAAATGTTAGTTCCTTGAGATGATCTAAGTAGCGAAAATCATAGAGGTCTTTGTGACTACAAAAGTCTTGTGGGACGCCACGTACTTGCAACTCCTTTAAATTGGGAAATAGTCTAAAGAAAGATACAGTACAATAGCTGGGATTCCATCCAAACAGAGAATGTAAATTTTTCATAACCAAACTTTTCTCTGTAAGCTCATGATATCGCAAGTAATTCCGATCCAAATGAAGGTGCCTCAACTGTCGCATAGTCAAAATTTCTGATGGTAATATCAAAGCATGTTTACGAAGATTAATGACGAGTGGAAGGTAAAGTACCAAACTTTGCAGATAGCATAGGTTTGATATGGATGTAGGAATGTCTACTCTTGATGAGAGAACATCTTCTTCGGATCCTAGATATTGCTCTACGCTAGGATAAATACGCAAAGCTAGGTGTCTTAAGTGAATCAAATAAAGTATTTCACGGGGAAAAGTTAAACAGCTATTATCAGCAAGATCTAGAACTCTTACTACCTTGAACGGCAAGTACTCCCTCATGCAACATCGGAATCTACCAAATAAGATAACAGAATGAGCCTCACTGTTAAGGCACCTAACATATTCTTTCTCATTTTGGATGCTGATTCGACTTCGACTCTTAGACAAACACTGCATGGATTTCACACATGGATTTTGATCATTCTTTCTTCCGAGAACATTCACAAAATTCATGTTACGAGCTTCCATCATACAGAGTTCACGAGTCATATCATGAATTCCACAACACTTAATTTTTCCATCAAAAGTAGTACTTTCTATGGAAATTAAACTTCTATCAATAAGATCTTGTAGGTATTTTTCTGCCACTTCTTCTATGCTTTTCATCTCTTCTACCTTCAAAAATCCCTCTGTTTCCCACAATATCATAAGTTTATTGACAAAAATCAGTTTATCCTCTGGGAAGATTGCGAAATATAAAAAACATGGTTTTAGGTGGTGAGGCAAGTAATGGTAACTCAATGCCAACACCCTCATGCATTGGACATCAACATCTGTGCTTACCGCTGAACTTACATTTTCAGCAACACTTTGCCACTCACTCAATGCTTTGCCAATTTTAGTGAGAAGTCCTGCGATCACAACAATTGCTAGAGGCAATCCTCCGCATTTCAATGCAATTTGCTTTCCAAGTTGTTCATATTCAGGGGAGAAAGAGTCTTTCGCAAAGACTTTTTCATACAATAAACTCCAACTTTCGTCAAAATTCATGAGGCGCATGTGATAAGGAGGCTTACCTGAGCTAGCATATTCAGCCACTTCCACATTCCGAGTAGTCAAGAGTATTCGGCTTCCATTATGAAAGTCTGGGAAACATATTTGAATATCATCCCAAGCTTTTGTAGTCCATATGTCATCAATGACTACCAAATATTTCTTGCCTTTTAGAAGCTTTTGCAGTCGATCTGCTAGTTGCCCGTCATGTAGCTGATCATAAGGTTTATCACTTATACAAGAAAGAAGGTCTAGGAAAACATTTCTCACACAATACTCTTGTGAAACAGTAGCTTTTGCACGAATGTCAAACCGATACATCATGCATGGATCATTGTAGAGTTTTGTAGCCAAAGTTGTCTTGCCAATGCCTCCCATACCTACAATTGATACAACTTCTAGTTCTCTTTCTCCTCTAGAAAGTTGATGCTGCATCATCTTGAATTCATTTTCATAGCCAACCATTATATCCTCGGACCGCTCTACAGCAAGTTCAGGTATATTGGATAGACAAAAATTTTGTGCTTTGAAATCTTTAATGTTGTTGTACCAGTCCCATATTGACAACCACTGCATCATGAAGGAATCAATGCATTCAACCTCTTGTTCCAAGGAACAAGAGAGTTCCCAGAAAGCTCTGCTTCGTGTAATTACAGTTTCTGCGGAAGAAACTTTTCTTGATTTCGAGTCAACCATGTCTTCTGTTTTGTATGCTACCTCTGCGATTTCAACTTCCAAGGTTGTTAACCCCTCATGATCGCCCGTTATATTGCAGGATTTCTCCAGAATAGCTCTCAAAGATTCAAGCTTTTCATAGAATGGTTGCAAATCACATCCAGTAAGTTCCATTGACTGGTGTATGGTTCTCATAAGGGAAGTAACAGCAGCATAAGCCATATATCCAAAGAAATAGGAATATCTCTCACTCTCAGTATGAAAATGGACAAATTAATTGCCACAAGTTATGTAATTTTTCAGTTTTTAAGAAAACAGAAAATGCAAAGATCTTTATTTTACTAACTATTTCCATCACATTTCCAGCTACGTTCACTAACAGGATAAAGTAGAAAGATGTGAGGTCACTAACCTTATCATCATGTAGACAAAAGAAGAGACCAAAGTTAAAAAAAAAAAGACAGGAAAAAGTAGAAAAAATTGTGATCATTCATTATTAGACCCTACACTAATCTCTTTAGAAAAATAAAATAAAATTTTAGTTTAAATAAAGGAGTTCAAGCTGTATATTGATAACGTCCAATTCAAATTCAAGTGTAGTACGGTCTAGCAATAATAAACTCAACAAAAGTTGGGGTCGAGGAGTACGCTTGTGTCAAGGTGACAGAGAGTGTGTGCGAATTTGCGAATTTCCTAAGCTTATCTTCAAACAAAAGGTGTTTCTTTTAGCTAGGTCCATAATCCATGTAGTGCTCTCTACTCTCTAGTCTCTATCAACCAGCTCAAGTTTAAGGGTGTGTTTGGTATGGAGGAAAAGTTTTCTCTATAATATATAATATCTGCAATTTTCTGGTGTCCTTTATTCTTTTGTAAGGAAATTCTGGTAAAAGTTAAGAAAAAAAAAATGATCTTGTGGAATAAGCACAGTGAATTCCTTAATATTCGCGTAGAAAAAGGCAGGGAGGATAACATTGCTGATTTGTACACCTATCGTGACACGAGTAATCTCTTAAATATTACACCTTTCTACTGGTGGCCTAGTTTTTCTTAACTGTTCCAGTGTGAAGCTTTTAGTAATAAAGCTGGTGCCACTGGATTTAGCCTTCGTTCTTCCTTTGCGAGGTAGATTGAGGACTCCCAAGAAAGGAAACACACGTTACTGGAGCATGTTCTGGCCTATACAGTATGTATGTACATAAAATTTGGAGTATCTAAAAACCACTGACAAACGGCTATACTAAAGATCCTATACAATTAAATCCCCTTATGCAGAATCTTTTCAAAGAAAATGAAAACGAACAAAACGAACACTCACACATTTGGCTTCTGATTTGACATTTATTTCAGAGAACTGGCTAGTCCTCAGAACACCTTAACTACTCGCTGCAGAAAAAAAAAAGGCGCAAAAAATGGAAAATGATATGTTAGATGTCCCATAATTAAGGAACAAGAGAACATTATAGCAAGAATGAGCATGCAGGTATAAGAACTTATACATTATTGCGGCAAGAAGCAACTTCTTTCTCAAAGTCATCATCATCATCTTCATCTGTTGTCACACTATCAAAAATGCTAGCCACAAAAGATGAAAACTGAAATGTTACACTTCCCAAAATCAAGAATGAGCATGCAAGTATAACAAGTTACACAATATTGGAAGGATTCGAATCAAACACAATGACAGCATCAAGAACTTTTGTTGAATTGGTGCAATTTGACTTACTAAAGCTATTATCAAGATTACTGTATCAAGTTTACTATGATGATGAGTTAAATATCGTTGTAAATCAAGGAAGAAGATGTCTTACAAAAGATCACGAGTATGGACCTCGATAGAGTTTCCATAGTTGTCTTGAATG
Organism: Solanum etuberosum; assembly: GCA_029582245.1. Taxonomy (NCBI): domain Eukaryota; kingdom Viridiplantae; phylum Streptophyta; class Magnoliopsida; order Solanales; family Solanaceae; genus Solanum; species Solanum etuberosum. The sequence continues at coordinate 109,766 of JAJONR010000486.1, read as the reverse complement.
TCCTGTTGAATTTGCTTGGCGGAATTCCCAACAGATTGTTGACAGTTACTTATATCAATAAGAGCAAGTGTGGTTATATCTGCAAAATCTCGAGGGATTGAATCCAAATAACAGCAATCTCTAAGAAAAAGTCGTTCAAAGTGCGGAAAGTGATCACTACTAGCTCTCCAGTACCGAATGTATACTTCATCCAGAAACAAGAACTTCAAGCGAGGAAACCCTTCCTCAACTACTTTCCACTCATCGCCTATGCAGGCATTATTTGATAGTTTAAGGACCTCGAGTTTGGGTAATTTACCAACAATGCTCAAATCCTTCCATGCCAAAAAGAAATCTCCGCTAAAAGTTAAACTCTTAAGGTTTTGTGGAAAAGCATCCGGAGAAGGTAAGAGTAAAGTTGGAACATCAGCTGGAGGTGCAGTTACCCCGAAATATGTCTCTTTGTGCAATATTTCCGTCTGAAACCTCAGAGGATCTTGCGGATTAGAACCTGAAGGTGCAATGCTTTCTAGAAAGCAAGCAGCAAATGGATAATAAATACCAAATGCCAATTTCTCGAGCTGATATAAGTAGCGAAAATCATACAGGTCCTTGCGATTGCGAAAGTCTTCTGGGACGCCAAATACTTGCAACTTCTTTAAATTGGGAAATAGTCTAAAAAAAGACCCTGTACAATACCGAGGATTCAATTGATTGAGGCATTGCAAATTTTTCAAAACCAATCTGTTCTCTGTAGGCTCATGACTCCGCAAGTAATTCCAGCCCATAAACAGCTTCCTCAATTGTGGCATCGTCAAAATTTCCGATGGTAATATGAAAGGATAATCACAATCATTGGGAAATGGAAAGTAAAGTTTAAAAGTTTGCAGATAGCATAGGCTTGATATCGATAGAGGAATGTCTATTATTGATGAGGGAACAGCTTTTTTCGATCCTGGATACTGCTGTAAGCGAGGATAAAAACGCAAAGCTAGGTATCTCAAATGAATCAAAGGAAGTACTCCACTGGGAAAAATTGGACATCTAGTCAAAGAAAGATCTAGTACTCTTACTAGCTTGAAAGACAATTCCAGTGTGATGCATCTGAATCTACGCAACATGATAACAGAATGAGCCTCACTGTTACGACACCGAACCAATTCTTCCTCATTATGGATACTGATCCGACTTCGACTCTTAAAGGAACACCGCATGGATTGTGCACATGAATTTTGATCATTCTTCCCTCTGATAACATTCACAAAATTCATGTTTCGAGCTTCCCTCAAACAGAGTTCACGGGTCACATCATGCATTCCACAACTTTCTATTGTTCCACAAAACTCAAATTGTGGATGAAATTTAAGCTTCTATCTATAAGTTCATTTATACATGTTGTTTCCACCTCTTCTATGCTTTTTCCCTCTTCTTCATTCAAAAACCCCTCTACGGCCCATAACTCAACAAGTTTATTTACATAAATCCGTTCATCCTCTGCGAAAATTGCAAAATATAGAAAACATGGTTTTAGGTGAGAAGGCAAGTGATGGTAACTCAAAGCCAACACTCTCATGCATTGGGATTCAAGCTCTGTGCTTACCACCGAACTTACATTCTCCGCAATACTTTGCCACTCATCCAATCTTTTACTGATTTTGGAGAGAAGTCCAGCAATCACAGTAATTGCTAGAGGTAATCCTCCACATTTTAATGCAATTTGTTTCCCAATATTTTCAAATTCAGGAGAATAAGAACCTTCTTTTTCAAAGATCTTTTTGTGTAGTAAATTCCAACTTTCGTCAAAATTCATGAGGCGCATGTGATAAGGAGGCTTACCTGAACTAGCATATTCAGCCAATTCCACATTCCTAGTAGTCAGGAGTATTCTGCTTCCATTATAACAATCTGGGAAACATAGTTTTATGTCATCCCAAGCTTCTGTAGTCCATATGTATGTCATCAATGACTACCAAGTATCTCCTGCCTTTCAGATGATTTTGCAATCGGTCTGCTAGTTGATCATCAGGTTCATCACTTATCGAAGAAAGAAGGCCTAGGATTACATTTCTCACACAATACTCTTGTGAAACAGTTGCTTTTGCACGAATATCAAATCGAGACATAATGCACGGATCACTATAGAGTTTTGTAGCCAAAGTTGTTTTCCCGATGCCTCCCATACCTACGATTGAGACAACTTCTAGTTCCCTTACTCCTCTAGCAAGTTGATCCAGCATCATCTCAAATTCATTTTCACGGCCAACCATTATATTCTCGGGCTGCTCTACAGCATGTTCAGGTAAACTGACAAGTGAGCAAGTTTGTGGTTTTAGACTGTCCGATGTTGCCATCCAGTACTGTTTCACGGTGGAATCAATGCATTCTAGTGCTTGTTCCAAGACGAAAAAAAGCTCCCACATAGCCCTGCTTCTTTCCTCCAAATTCTGTGCTAAAAAAACATTTCTTGATTCCGAGTCAACCATATCTTCTGTTGTGTATGCTACCTCTACGATTTCAACTTCCAAGATATTTAACCCCTCATGATCGCCCGTTATATTGCAGGATTTCTCCAGAATAGCTCTCAAAGATCCGAGTTTTTCATAAAACGGTTGCAAATCACATCCAATAAGTTCCATTGATTGGTGTATGGTTCTCACAAGGGAAGTAACAGTAGCATAAGCCATATATTCAAAAAATAGGAATATCTCTCACTCTCAGTATGAAAATGGACAAATTGCCACAAGTTATGTAATTTTTCAGTTTTTAAGAAAACAGAAAATGCAAAGTTCTTTCTTTTACTAACTATTTCCATCACATTTCCAGCTAGGTCCACCAACCTTATCATCATGTAGACAAAAGCAGAAACCAAAGTTAAAAAAAGTGAAATTTTTTGTGACAAAAGCAGAAACCAAAGTTAAAAAAAGTGAAATTTTTTGTGATCATTCATTGTTAGACCCTACAATCTCTTTAAAAATAAAAAAATTAAAAATTAGTTTAAATAAAGGAGTTCAAGCTGTATAACTTGTTTAAGCTAGTAATTTAATGGAACATTTAGAATGCAAGAAAATATAACTTGCTTTTTTTAAATTTTATAACGGAACCAGAGTTGTAGCCTCAATATGACATATCTATTCATGAATATAAGTATGTTGCTTACATACAAGAGATTGATGATTTTAATTCCATTGAAAGCTACTTAGTAGAATTTTCCAAATCAAAGAGAGAGAAATATTAAGATCCAAGTAGGAATCTCTCTATTCCTAGTTCGATTCCATTAGCCAAGCATAAATATCTCTTAATATACTCAAGTAACTAAGGATTGAGATAAGAATAGAGATGAGAAGTTTAGACTCTAAAAGTCATATCAACAAAATATTTATGGGCTAACACATGAAAAACTATTGAGAAAATCACCTAATTCCTGTAAATTGGCCCTTAAATGTCCAAAATGGACTCTAAAAATTGTCAGACTGTAGGTATTGCTCCTCCAACTCCCTACTGAGGGTTCCGTAAAGATTTCGATTAGAAATCGTCCGAAATTCATATCACCAATATATTAATGGGCTAACACACACGAAAAATTGAGAAAATTGTCTAATTTCTTTAAATTGGCCCCTAAATTCCTAAAATGGACTCTAAAAGTTGAGAGACTGTACGTACTGCTCCCCCGACTCCCTACAGAGGGTTCCGTAAATGTGTAGCAAAGAAATCGTCTGGAAGTCATATCACCAAAATATTAATGTGCTAACACACACAAAACACTAAGAAAATCGCCTAATTCCTGTAAATTGGCCCCTAAATGCCCAAAATGAACTCTAAAATTATGAGACTATACGTACTGCTCCACTAACTCCCTATGGAGGGTTCCGTAAAGATTTCACAAAGAAATCATTTGGAAGACATATCACCAAAGTATTCATGGGTTAATACAGACGAACTGAGAAGATCACCTATTTCCTATAAATTAGCCTCTGAATGCCCAAAATGGACTCTAAATATTGTGAGACTGTATGTACTGCTCTCCTAACTCCCTACGAAGGGTTCCATATAAGTTTCGCAAAATAGATCATCCGGAAATCATATCACCAAAATATTTATGGGTTAACACACACGAAAAACTAAGAAAATTGCCTAATTCTTTTAAATTCGCCCCTTAATCCCTTTACGAGATTAATTAGAGATGCACACATATATATAAGAAGCTAGTTGTAGGGCTTGATTGCCATAAAATACTTAGACGATGTGGGTGACGCACATAGTGAATCTCATGAATTGACTCGTGGATCATTGTAATATTGGGCCATGAAACTTAGTCTGAGGGGAAGATTGTTGGGTGTGAGATTGAATTTCCACATTTGAGAAGCTACATATAAGGTGTAGGATATCTTAAGGGAAAATTTCATATATGGCAAACGGATTTAATGAAATAACGTTTTATAGGTATAGTTTAGTAATTACATCCAATGGGTATAGTTTAGTTTGCTATGAAGCATTAATTTTGTATATAACGCTTTTAAAAAAAATAATTTATACAAATTTTTTTAAAAATAAATGGATACATGAGCGCTAAATACGGTAACAAAAAATTTACATAATCCCATGATTCAAGCTAATCGTCCAAAATCAAATATTTTTTCAAAAAAGAGTTCTATAGAAATAGAAACACCATAACAACTGGTTTCCTCAAACGACTGAAGCATATGATTAATCAATATTCTTGTATATTCAACGCCAGGTAAGCGTTTCTTTCAAGGAAACTTCATGTTTTGAACGGCAAGAAAGTATACAATTGATTTGTATAGTATATAATTGAAATTTTGAAAAATGGATTATTTTTGTTTTGTTCATTCTAATGGTTCGCAATAATTTATTTTTGTTTATAAAATATTAGATAAATTGTATATTAACAATTCTATTCTAATTTTTTGTTCGAAAAATTGAATGACACAATTTGTATATATGAAGTGTATATGATTCGACAACAACGGTGTGCTTTAATTTGATAATTTTTGTTGTTGTTGTAATTTTACTGTATATATAAGTTATACGATTTGTATATTGTTTAATTGATAATAACTTATATGTAAGTAATTTTATAAAATTCTTATACCATGTATATGTGTAAGTAGTTGTATAAAATTACTATGTCAATTGTATATATGAATTGTATATGATTCGACAAAAAAGGTGTGCTTTAATTTGATAATTTTTTGTGTAATCTAACTGTATATAATAATAATGTAAGGTTTGTATATTTTTTAATTCATACTATTATATATAACTTACAAAATATACAAATATCTATATACAATTATGATTTAAGCAGAAAATATACATATACTTCAAGCAATTTTGTATATAACTAACAAAATATATAAATATCTATATACAATTGTGATTTAAGCAGAAAATATACATATACTTCATACAATTTTGTATATAACTAACAAAATATACAAATATCTACATACAATTGTGTTTTAAGCAAATACAAATACCTGGTGTTCTTCGTATTTGTCTTGATCTAATGACGGAGACACAACCTCCTCAGAATCACTATCTTTGACTTTCTTCTTACTTCCTCCTTCAACAATTTTAATGTCACTTGCCTTGACATTGTTGATGACTTCCTAGAGTGCAATTGAGTCATTTTTTTTCTTAGATCTCAATTCTTCAATAGATTTTTCCTCTAGAATTTGTTTAGATTTTGCCATAGACCCTGCATTGACTCAAAAATCTTGAGTTAAACTGAGTGAAAATGAAGGTTGATTATTAACAACTTTGACATGCAATGACGTACCTCTCGTAATCCTCTTAGATGGAGTTGAATCATCCATTTTATTTTTTTGTAAAAATGATAATCTAATAAGTAATGAGGGAATTTTGAGAAAAAAATTATCCAAACACTAACCAACACAATACATATACAATTGAAAAAACGAAAAAAAAAGAGGTTCACCTACGGTTTAGGAGGTTATCTGCAAAAAGTAAAACACGATTGGAGGGAGAAAGTGAAATTCAAATTTCAAATTGGAAGTGAAAGAGTGATTTTAGGAGAAAAATAGGAAATGAGGAGAGGAGAGGAGAGGAGAGGAGAGATCAATTTGATTTTGTATAAAATCATATACAAAGACCGATGAAGGCTTTGTTGGTTCGGTATACAAAAGAGGTGGTGGTCTCATTATTAATGGCAAAAAAAACTGAAACTGTTGTATAATTTGATTGTTGGGATAAAAGTCAATCAAAAATTTAATTTTTTTAAGAAATAATCTTTTTATTGTGATTCAATAATGTAATAACACAAGCATTTACAATACACATAATTTTTTTCATGTCAGCGTAAGGTGTTCATGAGTGCGTATATGACAATAGTAAAAGTATCTATTTGGTCTTTTAAATAAATTTAAGTATCTAATTACAATTTGTGTCAAATTTGAGGGATTATCTAGATATTTAGATAAAATTATTTATATATAATCATCTCTAAATAGGCTCATAAGCCAGTAAATGATACTATATAAATATATAGGCTCCCAGGAGTAAATGATTCCTGCGTAGGAGCTTCAGTTGTAAGTGTTTCTCTTACAATTTCAAATTAATCCAATGACAGAACCTTTTTATGGTTTGACTAAAGAGGTTTCTGTGTTGCTGGTATATTAAGATGAGGAATTGGTTTCTAATCAAATGGTTGATTTACTAGAGTTCAATGGATACAAAGGTGATATATCTAGAACTAATTTCTGTATGACTTCTATTATACGTAGAGAGATTTAATTGATACGATGTTTATTTTGAACTTTTCCTTTCCTTGTTATCATAACATTATTTCTATGCTTGTGTATGTTATTTTACAAGTTAATAAATGAATTTTGTATGATTATAAGGAATAAAATTAGATTCTCCATTTTTTTTGTTGTAACCATGTCATACACTCGATTGGCTTTTTCCATAAGGATTGTGTGATTTTTCAAAAGGGGTTCAATAGTTTTATGTTAAAGTATGTGTTGTTCTAATTTTATCGGATATTTTTCCATAAAGGAGATAGTTTAATTTTATGTTAATATTAATTATTTTACACTTGACTTTTTTGTACAAAAAATAAAAAGGAAACGTATTCTTTGTCAATCGGCCTAGAGTGACATCGTGTTGGAGGAGGAAATAATCAGGTCCCTCATAAATGATTTTGAATTCATAGATCTTTGATTTTTACAATCTATATATCGTTTTAGAAAGAAAACAAATTCACTTGGATGATTGAGGCACAAAATAAGAGTAAGAGAGCGAAAAGAAGAGCGAGATAAATACATGATAAGAGATGATCTGGCTATCATTATTATCTGAGATGACTTTTTTTATCTTTTATTCGACATAGTCATTCATCGAATAGCTACAAAAAAAGTATATTATCATAAATGACTTGTATCATGCATTTTAAACATACATAAATGACCATGAGTTTGAGATAATAATTATATCCATAGTCCAACTCTCCTTTGAGTGTTTTTTTTCCTTTCAGAAATGTCGTGAAAATATTGGAGACCTCGAAAAGAGAGAAAGAATATTCATCACGGATCCTCAAGTGATTCTCAACAAAAAAGTAGTTGTAACACATCATTAGAAAGAAAAAAAATGAGCTGCAAAAAACTTGAAAAAATGCCTCGTCTTCAAACAAATGTTCTAAATCAAATCCAAAGAGTCTCAGAGTTCCCATCAGTTAATACCAACAACATTTTTGCTATTTCAACTCAGCAGCAACTCCATCACCCACAACTTCAGGCTCAACCCCACTACCTCAACCCATCGTTGTCGGCCCAAAATGATGTTGGTGGTCGACTACAACAACACAGTCTGTTATTTGGAATTTCGGGTCCAATTATTGGGAGTACTAATTATAGGTCTTCTTTGGCATTTAATAGTGGGGATCATCGTGATTACGGCTATGATAATCATACTCAAAATGGTTATGGCTTGGATCTCAATCCTTCTCATGTAACAACATATTCAGGTAGCACAATGATAACTAATACAAATGTTGGAAATGTGACACTTAATGGATTGGGAGCAACAAATGTTAATTTTCAGCAAGATATTGGTGAACAAAACATGTTTGATCCAAGCAATATCGTTGCAAATGATATTGAAGGAAGTGATCCAAATTAGTGGAAATATTGAGATGCTTTTATCAATTACGATCCTATGGATGATCTCTTCCAAAATCCTACATCTCCAAGTGCTACCCTACCTAATGATCATGGCAGTAAGTTTATGCTTCTATTTCACTCCCCTTACTACACTTTATTTATTTGAAATATTAGTTTGATAGAATTGACTTTTCACATGATCACTCAATTATCTCATAACGTGACATTCTACATATGCAGGTGGTAAAGACATCGAGGGTCCAGTTTCCAAGAATAGCAAATTTCTTGATGAATAATCAACATGATCGATGATCCAGTTCTATCGGTTACAAAGTTGTTTTCTCAAGTTGAAATTACTATCTTAAATTTTAATTTTCTAGAGACAATTTTGTTCGTATGACTTGAATTGCTTGAACTATTGGAAAGTGAAAGGAATGTTTTATCCAAATTATGAGAATGTATTTGAAATATTCATTTGAAATACTCATTTGAACTTGAGACTGTCTCTCTTCCTTTCAAGTTCTTGCTCTCGTAATATCTATCTTGCTGCAATCTTGTTTAACGTAGCTTTTCACTTATCTTTTTTCTCCTCCGCTTCTCCAGTTGTGCAAAACTCGTAATTTATGATAAATAAATCAGCTTAAACTCAAAAAAATTGAAGGAGGCAGAGGATATTACCTTGTTTGAGGTTGTGAACTGAAGCTATAAGAATTGCATAATTCCTATCGTATGTATCATTTTGCTGACTCACAGGGATGATATTATGTCATGGTCCGTCGATCCTCTAATTGTTTACACAGATTAGCCTATACCTATATTGTTAATTGATAATAATCAGAACTTATCGAATGCATTTATGTATCTTCCTGTATTGCAAAAGCTATAATTGGGAAAATACTTTCATCTTTTGATGAGAAATTTCTTAACCTTTACTTATTTCTTCGTTTCCTTATTATGTATTGAATGTTTAAGATTGTAGTATATTATTACATTCTTAAATATTGTTTATGAAATTTTTTAATGATTAATGTTTGGATTAAATCTCTTGTTTTGCTTATGTATTGAATAATTTTTATTCTTAATGAAGTGAGTCAAATTGTTTCTTTAATTATTCTTGTGTTTTAATATTTCTAAAAGGAGTGACTAATCCTAGGAGTTACTTTGATGTGAGCTCGAGAGAGTGAAAAAAAAGAGAAGAGATTGGAAAAGATTAATTAACAAAAATTTGTGGTACTAATTGGGGTATTAATTAACATATCCTTACTTGATCGCATATGTGTTGTTTTGTGTGAAATTTGCCTCTGACTTATAGTTGACTAAATTATATTGCATACGTTCGTGTACATTTTCTCACTTGGAAGAGTGGATTTGGACGTTATTAACCATCACCATCGTTTAGGTAGAAAAAGAAAATAACTAATAGTTGAATGTTTTAATACATAGATGATCAACTAATATGAGACGGAAAAAGTAGCGTAAATGTAAGATTCGCTTCTCATCAAGAATTCTCTTTTCTTATTATTTTCATTTTAGAGGTTAATAATTATTATGTATCCCAAGAATAATTTATTGAAATAGTAGATTTGAAAGAAAGCAATTATTCTCTTCTTCCTATGCGGGACTTTTTGAACTAAACTAATTTGACAAAAACCACAATTTTATTTATTTTTAGGTGGAGTTATATCAATAAGGAACTATGCTTATGATCTAAGACCATTAATTGTTACTTGAACACATGGATTCATCATCTGAACAATTGAAACAATTGATACTTGTGTGAACTTTTTTTTATTTCGAGTGATGTGTCAGAATCTTTAGCCAACTAAGACTAGCGTTAAATTTTTGGTAAGTCTCAAGAAGTGTAATTAATACTTAATAAAATAAGCTCATCCTTGAGATTCAAGAACTTGTATGGTCTGAATAGGTTTTAATTATTAAGATCTAGAACAAAGTCTTAATATTAGTAAGAGGTATTTTTGTGTGAATAGTTTTCTTTGAGGTTCGAGAAATGGAATAGATATGGACTACAAGTTGATATTCGCCATTGAGGAATTCACACGAAAAGGAACGAGGAATTCTCAATGAAAAAAGCGCTCTCTAAATCTGTTTAGTATTTGTCATGAGTTTCTTACCATAATTGGATTTTCCTTTTAGGAAAAGGTAAACACAGTCTCCATATTTGTCTAGTTCTTTTTCTTGTAGGAAAAAATTTATGACTCCATAAATAGATGTTTATTCATTCTAGCTTGGTAGCATTCATAATGTAGTCCTAGGAGGCTTTGAGAGTTTTGTGTATTGTGTGAAGTTAGGGGGAGAATGTGTGAGACACAAGTATTACTTTAACACTTGTGTGAACCTCTTTGTATTCCGAGTGAATTGTATGAGGTTATTCTTCTCTAGATTTTGTACTTTCCTTTATATAGTGATTTTTTCATCTCCTCTTGTGGATGTAGATCGGTTGACCGAATCACGATAAATATTTGTGTCTTTCGTTATATTTCTCGTTTGTCTTATTACTCATCGTCTTTCGAGGTTTGTTTTACTAGCTTCTGCATGACACCTAATTATTTCAGTCCCAACAAGTGATATCAAAGTCAAGTTCAATGGTTTAATGATTCAATGGTTGAACCAGGTAAAAAATAAGTGTTCATCTTGACGGGTTTAGTTCTAGCCGTAATATATATGACGGTAATGAAGATTTTTGTTGGAGAAATATTTTCTAAGATGTTTTTTGTGTTGAGATATATATATATATAGATTTTGCAGAGGAGATGCAAGTTATTGAAGATTATGTGAACAAGGTGGAGCAAATTTATTTTGTCAGAAATTTAGGCCAATAGAGATATTTGTTTAGTATTTGTCATGAGTTTCTTACCAAAATTGGGTTTTTTCTTTTAGGAAAAGGAAAACACAAAGTTTCCATATTTGGCTATTTTTTTTCTTGTAGGAAAATGTTTATGACTCTAAAATGATATATGTATTCCTTCTAGCCTAATAACATTCACAATGTAGTCCTAGGGGGCTTAGAGAGTTTTGTGTATTGCGTGTAGCTAGGAGGAGAATGTGTGAGACACAAGTGTTACTTTAACACTTGTGTAAACCTCTTTGTTTTTCCATTGAATTGTGTGGGGTTATTCCTCTCTATATTTTGTACTTTCTTTTATATAGTGAATTGCTCATATCCTCTTTTGGATGTAGGTCGGTTGTCCGAACTACGTTAAATATTTGTGTCTTTTGGTATATTTTTCGTTTGTATTATTACTCATGGTCTTTCGAAGTTTGCTTTGCTAGCTTTTGCATGATACCTAATTATTTCAGTCCCAACAAAACCAAACGTGAAAGTAGTTTTCCCGCAGACAACTTTTCTAGTAGCTCTACTCTCGACTTGGATAATATATCCAAAAAGGTACACTTTCGGCCATTCCACATGCTGCCTATGTAGAGATATATTTATCTAAAGTGGATTCTCTTTTTTGTAGTAGGTATCGAACCTGTTATGCCCATTGACTAAGAAGCTAGGGGTGGACACAACTTCATGGACCTCTTCCCTTCATCGGCCATCACTATTAGTCGTCTTTGTTATCACAATCATCACCACCATTACCGTCATCAAACATCTCTGTCATCACAATTACCATTATTATCAACCACTACTATATATCAAGCATTTGCTATATTTATGTTTTTTATCGACATAAACAATGGGTTAACATGGTAAAATTTATTAGTAGTTTTATATATTTTTCTCATAATAAAGGAAACAATCACTTATACATTCTTTGAGATCATTTAGTTTAAAATCAGGATATTCCATTGTGGAATCATAACTCGGGTTATAGCTTAGGATCAATTCACCTTCTTAATTAATGGGATAATTTATTTAGCTAAATGTTAGTGAAAAGAAGAAGAAATTGATTAATTTAATTCGTTTACATTCCAATGGGGAGTGCAATACCCATAAATTTGTCATGTCGTTATTAGGTGTTCATGAGATGCATATATTCCAAACAAAAGTGTCTATCTGATCACTAGATAAGTTTAAGCGTTCAATTTACAAATTCTGTCAAATTTGAGGGACTATCTAGGTATTATTTAGATAAAATTATTTGTATAGTCCACTCTAAACATACTTATAAACAAGTAACATTTACTATATAAAGAAGCTTCTAGAGATAATTAAAGTGAACTCTATATTAATTAGAGTTGCAATAACAAATACATCAAAACTTTAAAGTGTTTCACCAATAAAATCATCTTTTTTTTTATGTCCAAAGAAGGTAATTCCCAAACCGTTATAGGAATAAACTAATCCAATGGAAGCTCCATTATGTGAAACAACAGAAAAAGTTTCAGTATTGTTGGTACATCATGAAGCAGAATTTCTTACTGATCAGACTGTTAAATTGTTAGAGGGTTATAAATACAAAGGTGACATTTCTAGAATTTTTTAACCTTTTTGTTTCTTTGATATAATAACTAAATGTCGTGTGACTTTTTTTTTATATATAGAGAGAAATCGAAATGATATGCTCTTTGTTATCTCATTTATGATTTTAGCATCGTTCGTTTTTAAATTTCATTTATCTTGTAAATCTTGAACTTCTCTTTTTCCTTATTATCATAGCACTGTTTAATTTTTACAAATTTATCTATCCTCGAAGAAAAATAATTCTACATTAGTGATGGATGCACAAGAAATTAGGATGACGGGAGGGAAGAGAAAGAGCACGAAAAAGACATGATAAGAGATGATCTGTCTATCATTATTACTAGAGATAATATTTTTTGTCTTTTATTGGATGTAGTCAAAAAAAATGAGGAGATCTAATTTTCATTGAAAAAAACATTTTCCTTTCTATTTTTTTTTATTTTTTGTTGGATGTAGACAAAAAAAAATTGGCAACTCCTTTCTTAAACTTTGTTAGATCATCTAATTACATATCTATGAAATAAAATTACCTCAAAACATTTTATCCTATTATGTTTTGCTTTAATAGTATCTAATATATATTCAATATTTATTTGTTTTTTGAAAAGTCATAAATAAATTGGAATAGTTTTTAGAAATATAATCTTTAGGATCTTCTCTATTTTTTAGTAATCCAATTTCAAAAAAAAATATATACTATGTATAGCTTTTTGTGTAACCAATCTAGTTAAGATTGCACACATCATTTATAATATAAGTTGATTAATATGTGTTATTGGAAAAATTAAAGTGCAGAAATATAACATGAAAATTCATAGTTGAATTTCAATGATAAACAAACATATCCAAATGATAACTTTGTGTATAATATTATTTTCATAATTTTCACTGACTTCAAAGTGCATGAATATATGTAGTTACGGAAGTTATGGCTCCTGCGGCAATGTCAATGTTTTCCAAAGAAAAGAAAAAAATTGATGCAATGATAATCAATGTCACTTCACCGGATTCACAATGCTTTGAGCTCTTGGCACAAGCAGTAGCCTTGAACATCATTGTACTCAGTAAGTATTTATAATTCTATCTTCTACTTATTATTACAGACGGTAAAGTAAGTTATTTTAATTAATACACTATAACAAAATAATTAGCTATAAAATCCATCTTAATCTATTGTTAAATAGTACGTAGCTAAATAAACTTTTTATAATCCACTGTTAAATAAAATTAGCGATTACTTTTATTATTAAGCGACTTAAATCATCCATTGCTATTTTTTTTTAAAATAATTAATATATGATAAGTGATTATTTTGTAACATTATTATTACACTGAGCAAAATTCAGATGGTATACATGAAATTAAATAGTCACATAATGTTTCGATGGATATGACATGGATCTCTTTTTTACGTTTTATTGTTGTAGGGGTAAAGTTTATTTTAAGAAATACATTATGTATATATATACACACGCGTTGCGCATGTATTCCATACGTCAATAATTAAAAAAAATTATAAAGTTAAATAAATATTATATTTTAAAATGTAATACTAACTTAACCTCAATCAATTCATCTTAATTACTATTTGCTTCCTTTAAAAATAAGGGTGAAATTATAACATTATAATATTAGATCGATCATATGCATAACTTTAAAGCAATGAACCAAACCTTGCATGTATAATTTATAAAAAAAAATCATGAAAAAATATCGAATCAAATAAATTTGGTTCATGTAAATATAAGGTAATCAAACTTAGTCATTGTAGGACAATGTAGAAGTCATACTTGATATTTCCAACTTTATGAATTCATCTTGCTACAAATTCTTTTAGGTGTTTCTAAATAAAGTGAAGATGTCAAACTTGCTATACGTTTTATTGTTACTCTCGGATCACAAATTAATTTAGTTGGTTTATGAAAAAAAAATCATACCAGCTTCAAAAATTAAATGCAATGAATATCGTTATTAATTTTAAAAGCAAAACAATCATGTAGATGAATAAAATAAAATAGTTCAGAGTATTAGACAAATCTTTAAAAAAAGAGAAAATACATTAAAAAAAAAAACCATGAACTTGGTAGGAGAACTTACTTTAGCACTTTAACTTTACCCCCTAATCTCGTATTAAGTGAATTTAAATGCACCTAAATCGCTGACATGGCAAGTGGAAAAAATGTAAACGAGTTTGGCAAAAAATTAAAAAGGTAAAAGATAAGTGGATCCCGTTTTTTTTCTTTTCAGCCATCATGTTTCAATTTTCATTCTTCATCTTTCTCACACCCCACCACCCACCCTTAGCTACCAGCAACCCCACACTTTCTTCTTCCCCACAACCCACCACCCCCTGCCGCCTTCAACCACCCTTGCACCACCCCATTCTTCTTACTCGAAACACCCCCCTCCCCCTCTCTTTGTCCTTCTTCAAAACTCCCCACCCCATTTCTCCTTCTTCGAACCCCACACCCCCACCCTCTTTCTCCTACTCCACACCTCCCCTCTTTCAACCGTCATCTTTCTCGTCTTTTTCTCCTTCATCGTTGAACTCCGATCATTTTTTTTCTTTACTTCTAATCTTTCACTCATATTAATTTTCGATTTTAAGAAGAGGATCTTCTTTTTTTCAAGATATGAATCAAAATTGAAAAGAGAAGATTGTTGGTGTTGAAAATTGTTGCTTCAAAATCACTATTTAAGACAGCGTTTGTATTAATGGTGATAAACTTGAAAAAAAAATTAATGTAAGATTAATCCTCATTTTTTTCCTAATTTTTTTTCTTTCTAAAATTGTTAATAAATAAAAAGAAATAAAAGAACTAAAAAATAAAAATTTAAATAAGTTTCAAGGTGGCACTGACGTGGCAGTGTTATGGCGCTGATGTGTCGATGGCATGGCGCGTGTGAAATGCACTTGCCACTGTGAGACTAATATTATAATCTTAAGCTGATATTGAATTCATTTCAAATGAGATTAGGGGGGCAAATAATTACCCGTAAAGTTAAAGCGCTAAAGTAAGTTGTCCTGCTAAGTTTAGGTTTTTTTTTATGTATTTTCTCTTAAAAAATAGTTCAATTAGTATGCATTAAGTAAAAAAGATTTATTTTAATTCACCAAATAATTTCATAGCATTGAAAGAGATTATGTAGTTGTTTGTACCTAGAACTTCATCCTAAATTTTTCTGTTTTTCTCTCTTTTCTCTTCATCTGAATTCATGAATATAGACACCTTAACTAATTAGTTTAAGCAAAAGAAAAAATAATATTAAAAAATAAAATTCTCCCTTGTGTCCATTTGTGTTTCCAAAACATTATAGTTGTGAACATAATAAGTATAATTATTAGTAATTAGTTGAGAATACCAAAATTACTCCAAACCAAATAGCACCGGATACATTGCAAGGAAATATGTATAGTGATTTTACATTTCTACACAAAATAGTAACAAGAAATTTCAGAAAGAGAAACAATCATAAATAAAGAATATAATTGAAACAATCCTTTCTAATTTGAAAAAATCTATAAATGATAAAAATCTTACAAACAAACAATAGAAGATGGAAAAAGATGGAACTTTACCATAGGAGTAAATAGAAATGCTAGTGGAAGAATTCAAGATAACAAATTTATATTTGGTAGGGGTATATATTGATTTAGCTACAACTCTTCATATTCTTTAATTTAAGATTAAAAGGGGGGAAACCTTGATTCATGTACTTATTTAAAATTCTAGACATCATAATTGACTCTTGTTCTTCCACATTCTCTTTCTAATAAATAACTTACAATTAAAAAATAATTAAAATAATATTATTAAAATTCTAGAAATCCTAAATGGCTCTTGTTCTTCCATATTCCCTTTCTAATAAATAACTTACAATTCAAAAAAATAATTAAAATAATATTATTTAACTAATTAGATGTTTAATTTAGTCTAGGGGTAAAATGGTAATCCAACTTTTCATCTTCCACTTTTAATAATATATGAGATATGATGATATATATATATATATATATATATAGTCCATATGCAACTAACATGATTTTTCGATAATTCATGGTTAAATAGAACTAGCGTCAGATTGTTGTTATTAAGAGATGAAAGCTATCCGTTGTTGGTTCTTTTTTGTTATAGTTATATGATAAACATTTGTTTTGTAACAATATTCCTGTCATAATAGATAAAATTTAGTAAATATATGTGAAATTAACTATTATTCAATTTTAATTGTTAGCTTCTTAATATAATTATGCAGTTGTCTATGATGAACTCAATGAATTCTTAGTAAAGAAAGCTTTGGATAATGGAGCTTACATTTGCTTGAAGAAGCCACTTGTCGAGCAAACTGTGACATTCTTGTGGCAATTTGTTTGGAGGGAGAAATTATCAATAAAAAGAATAGAAACAAAGGGAGAACATATCAATGTTGATGATAATAATTATTTTGTTGAAGATGAAGAACAAACTCGAGAAAAGAACATATCTATTAATACCGAGGAACAAAGCAATAATAGCAATGTTGTATCAAATGAAAAACCCAAGTTGAGGAGGAAGAGAAGCCAAAAAAGCACAAAAGATATTAATGAAGAAAATAAGATTATTATGCGTAAGGACTGCTTAAAATGGACTGATGATCTTCGTGTCAAATTCACAGAAGCTGTGGAACAACTTGGTGAAGGAAGTAAGTTTACTCACTAGTAATTTATTGTCTAGAATTTATTTTTATATATATATAGCGATATAAACAGTAAGAATTTACACTTATAGCTAACGACAATCTGTTTGGAATTAGGCAGTAGTGATTATTGTATTATATATATCTCAGCTTGATAAAGGAATACTGAAATATTGATTAAATTAATTTTACATTCTAATAAAACATGTAGGATGTTTTCCGTCAACTATCCGTGAAGTGATGAATATGCCAGGTCTTACCATTAAGCAAATTTCAAGTCGTCTACAGGTACATTATCCTTACAAAAATTAAAGTGGTAAATTATGTATCATATATTTATGTTTGTTTGGTAGGGGGAAATTAATTTCCAAAAAAAAGAATATTTGTTATAAAGTTACTTTCTATTACTTGGTTACTAAAACATACTTTGCTTGGAATGATTTTTCATCAAACACTTCTAAAATCCACTTTTTATACAACGATTTTAATTTTTATCAAAATCATTTATTGGATAAAATAATAATTTTACATCGCTTCTACCAATAAATGTTTGGAAATTATTCTCGTCTTTATTCTAAATTTTTTTATCAAAACTTCTATTGCATGCTTAGATATAGAAGTTATTTGTTGCTAATTTTTATTTTATTGTAATGACTATTCGATGAAATAATATTATTGTCAATCTTTAATTCAAAAGTTTTTAATCATTCATCCATTACCAATAAAAATATTTTTTTATTAGAAATGATTTTGTGTCATGCGTTTCATGTCACACCTAAAAAACGATGAGTTGAGATGATAATTATATATATCCATGGTCCAACTATCCTTTGATTTTTTTTTTCTTCTTTCAGAAATGTCGTAGCAAAGATGAGAAACTTCAAGAAGAGAGAGAGTATATTTGTCATGAATCCTCAAGTGGTTCTCAACAAAGAAGTAGCTATGACACATCATTAGAAAGAACAAAAAGAAGGAACTGCGAAAAATATGGGAAAATGCCTCGTCTTCAAACAAATGTTCCAAATCAAACCCTAAGAGTCTCAGAGTTCCCACCAGTTAATACCAACAACATTTTTTCTAGTTCAACTCAGCAGCAGCTCCATCACCCACAACTTCAGGTTCAACCCAACTATCTCAACACATTTTTGTCGGCCAAAAATGATGTTGGTGGTGGACAACAACAACGTGGCCCGTTATTTGGAACAATGGGTCCAGTAAGTCCATTTATTGGAAGCACTAATTATAGGTCTTTGTTGGAGTTTAATAGTGGAAATCATCATGATTACGGTTTTTATCATCATACTCAAAATGATCAGAGCTTGGATCTCAATACAGCCTATGTAACAACGACATTGTCTGATATAGATGTTCAAAATGCGACAATTAATGGATTGGGAGCAACAAATGCTAATTTCCAGCAAGATATTGATGAACAAAACATATTTGATCCAAGCAACATCGTCGCGGCATCAGATGCAAATGCTATTGAAGGAAGTGATCCAAATGAGTGGCAGTATTGGGATGCATTTGTCAATTACAATCCTATGGATGATATCAGCTTCCAAAATTCTACATCTCCAAGTGCTACCCTACCTAATGAACATGGCAGTAAGTTTTTGCTTCTATCTCACTTCCCTTACTAGTTCGATAGAGTTGATTTCTGAGACGGTCACTTAATTATCTCATAAATTCACTTTCTACATATGCAGGTGGTAGAGACACCGAGGGTCCATATTTCAACAATAGCAAATTTCCTGATGAATAATCAATAGGGTCGATAATCCAGTTCTATAGATCAGTTGCAAAGTTGTTTTCTCAAGTTGAAATTGTTATCTTTCATTTTAATTTTCTAGAGACTATTTTGTTTCGTATGCCTTAGATTGCTTGAACTTATGGAAAGTGAAAAGAATGTATTTGAAATACTCATTTGAACTTGAGACTGTTTTAGCTCTCATAATTTCTGCCTTGCTGCAATCTTGTCTAACTTAGCTTTCCGCTTATCTTCTTTCTCTTCCGCTTCTCCAAGGTGTGTAAGATTAAGAGTTTAATCCTTGTGAGTATCGATCACACCAGTTGCTTGAAGATATTGGAGTTTTGAAAAAACTTGTGTGACTGGTCGTGGTCTTTTCCTCTTACTTTAAGCATTTACATTACTTGTTGTTATCAGTATAGTGAAGTGGTCAGAACAAGAGAATACATGTCACTAAACAACAACATAGGAAAAAACAGACTCTGCTAAGTGATCGATCTGCGTGTGATAGTTGCCTTCTGAACCTTGGAGTATTGCTTCCTGCTACATTATATGAACTTGGATATGTATACAAATTAGTAGCTGATGAGTTCCCAAACATCCGCGCATAAACAATTTCCCCTGTTGACATGCCACCAGGGCTTAGCATAGGTTCGGTCATATATGTTGGAGACTGTTGTGATGGGATTGAATCAGTAGTTCCGTGACTCCTACATCTCGGTCTTTGTGGTATCGGGGCCTTAATTTCAGATGTTTTTGTAGCTTGACCGCGACCATAGAGTGGAATCAATGTTTTTTGTGAGACTTGAGCCTTGCAAACAGGGCATTTTGGCTGTTGGTTATCTGATGAAACGGTCTTAAAATGTATCCATTTGTAGATGCAAGGCCAACAATAGAGGTGACCGCATAACGTAACAACAGGATCATGTACAACATCCAGGCAAATGTTGCACTCGAAACCTCCAGACAGATTGTCTTCTACCTTATCATCATCAATTGTCTTCAATTTCTCCATAGGAATATCGCCTTCATCAAAGGTAGTTTCTTCTATTTGCTCTTGGAAAAGCTGCTCTAACACCATATTTAACCTGTTAAACATATGCCAAGACGAACAAGATCAGATTGATTTCAGGATAAGACAAATGAATCGCTGAATAAATAATAGAGTTTTCCTATTTTTCTCAACAACCATCCAACAAAAACCATAAGCCTCATTTAAGGTTAATAGTTCACCAAATAGTATCCTCGATGCCATTTTATGTTCATTTATAATAGATAAATTGTTAAATTGCACCTATGAAGGCTCAAAGGACAAAACAAAGCGAAAAGAAGCAAAAAAAAAACTTGGAAAAGTAGAGGAAATGGTGAAGGAGTCAAAATATGATTTATCAAAATAGGATAGAGTTAACAAGTTTTAGTTAAAACAAAGAAAACTACATGTAAGGTTTGCTAGAAATTAAAAAAGTAGATCAACCCATCTATTTCCAAGACTCTTCAAAGATGTTAACAGATCCTCCAAAAGTAGTGAATTTTTGGAGAAACAGACACAAAACAACATAGATCTTTATGTAACACAAAGATTTGATTATTTTTTTCCAAGAAAATTGAAGGTTGCTTTCAAGTTTGTTCAAACAAAGTTAACAAAAAAGACACAGAAATCAAGAAAATACATACCTAAATAATAATTTGTAAAAGAGGTGAAATTGGAAGCTTGAAAGAAAGATGAAAGAAAATGTTTGAGTTGAGCTCCATATATATAGACTGTAGTGTTTTTTGAAGACACGCCTATACATACAGGTTTTCTATATGTATAGGAAATTTAGCGTGTATAAATTAAAATATAATACTAATAAAGTTATTATAAGTAAAGGGAAAGCAATGAACTCTTTCGTATTAGTAGTTGTAGTATTGTTTTTGTGGTTATTTGTTCTTTGATTTCTGGTATCGTTGGTCCATATTTTATATTTATCTCTTAATTTTTTTTAATATATGTAAATTATTAATTTAATTAGAATCCAAAAATAACTTTTAAAAAATTAAAATCATAAATTTATAAACTTCAAATTTATTGTAGAATGTTGAACATCTCTAGAACTTATTCTCAAAAATTTATTCAAAGTTTTTGATATGACGTGGTTGGAGTTGAAAACACTCAATTTTCCATGATTTTGTGTGGGAAAAAAATTGTTTTCTTTTGTGGAATATATATAAGAAAAAAAGAGGAAATATTTTTTTGGATTCGTGTTTCATCATCATTTTATGGGTATATTAATACTTTATGTGTGAATGCTAATTATTTTACTTCCTTCGTTTAAATTTATTTATCTTATTTTGATTTGATACGAAGTTTAAGAAAGTAAAGAAATCATATTTGTTAATTAACCAAAAAAGTCCAATAGCAACTTGTAGCCCTACGTCAACAACAACCAATCAAACAAGTACAAGTGAAGTTAACGCTATAATTTGATTAAACATGACATGACAACTAATAAATCTAACGAAAAAAAGACTCTGAAAGCTTATATAAGAAAGAAAACTTCAAAAATGATTTTAGTCGAATTTTCTCAATACTTGAATAATCATACAGAGAATTAACTGGTACAAGTGGAAGCATTTCTTGCTTTTGTTTCGTTATCCCCTTAATGAATATAGTTTACACATTACGTCAATGCTTTGGAATTTGTTTACATTTAATCAAAAAGAAATTTGACCAAGAAATAGGAATATGATTGAGGCGGCTTGGGGTGATGGATGGATATACAATCTAAAAATGTCATCGATTTGATATTTATATTGAATCAATAACTTAACGTTTGTATATATATATATATATTATTTAATCATAATTAAATGATACACACAAACATAGGCTATACATGCATTTTTACATGTTTAAATTATTACTACTATGTTGAGATTAAAACTTAAATTTAACTAATAACTAGTATGTTGGTATAGAATAAGAAAATCTTTCATATTTTCAAAATTTTGTTCTTCTTAATTGTTCAAGGAGAAAGATATTAGCTTCGAATTGATTTGTACTTGAGCCGAAGGTCATTTAGAAACAGTCTTTGTATCTTCATGAGGTAGTGGTAAAGTCTGTGTACATTCTTCTCTTCATGTACCTCTCTTGTAAGATTACACTAAGTATATTGTTGTTGTATATATCAAGCAAAAAGAGGTCTAAGGGTTGGTAAAATGCACATGAAAAGTTTGAACTCGATAATTTTAATTTAAATCTTGTATAAATAATTTATTAAAAAATCAGTAAATTACTTTTTCTAGAATTCAGAACTCATATATTCAAAATTCTAGTTTGATGCCTTTGAAATTAGCTGGTTATTAATTGATTGTGTCTAGTTTTTACTAGTAATATACATTTGGCCTAGAAAGAAAATTCAACAAACTTAAGAAGATTCAAGAAAAAGAGACGTGGACAAACTCATATATATGCAGATAGGCAGACAAATAAAAAAAACAACACCAAAATATAGACGCCCTTCTAGAAATTACACTGTCCTTTGGTACTATATAGTGAAATTTTGTTATAGTGACGGCGTTTGTCTGAAAATTTGAGTATGGTTATTCTAGAGTTGTAATTTTTACAAAGTATTGCTATATATAATGAATATCATTATTGTTATAGATAGAATGTTGTTAAAGAGAATGAATTAAGATATAACATGAAAAATCGATTCTGAAAAATCAGACCATTATAATGAAATGAAATTATAACGAAATTGTAATGATTGTTGACCGAGATATGTTTGACAGTAGAAAATTAGAAAGTGTATACTATATAGTAATGAGTTTGGGGCTATAACTTTACGCGCATTATTTTCCTTGCCATGTACGTAGTTAAGAATCTTCAACATTCATCTGGTTTCTAGATTGACTATGACATTGATCATGTCAATTAATTAGATCGAGACTCGTGATTCAATTAATCCAGATTTGTGTTATATAGGGATCATTTTCTAGATTGACTATCACATTTTGTCTTAATTGGATTAATGTAGACCACGACTCATGACCTTACTAATTCAGATTCGCGTTACATAGGGACCATTAAAACAAGTGCTTCTCATAACTAGAGATTTCATTCATTTCTAAAACTCAAAGCTATACCTTTTGGATAACGGTAAAAGTATCACATTCATAACACCATACCCCTGAGCAGTATTCATGACTAGTGGCAGAGCCACCTTATGTTAAGAGGTGTCAATTAACATACCTTCAAATATTACATGTCTAAGTATATCGGATTTTTAACCATCTTATTATCTTATAACAATACTATAATATTATTCTGTAACATGTACGATACGGACTTATGTCGTAGGTCCAACTGTGTAGATGGAAAACAAAAATATTCTTCTGGAAAATCTGCCCTTTTATGTATAATAATAATTCAATGCATTGTTGCAAACTACGAGTTATGAAATTACATGGTAAATTCACCTTATATTTTCTATAAATATCACTCCATGTTTTACCCTATGTATTTATGTTGCTCCAACTTTTTAAAAATATCATATTCAACACGGGTACGGTAACCGAGTCGCAACTTAGGTTTTACCTATTATCTCACAAAACTACTTATGTGATATCATGAAAGGAAACTTGGATGGTACACACTCTCAGAGGCGACAAATTGGCGAGTTGGGCTGAATTTAGTCAGATTAAAACGGGTTGAAGTTAGTTGGGCTAAAGAGCGGGTCAAAATCCATATAACATATCAAATAAAAAAACAGAATCTTTTTGAAATTTTTTTTTATTTTTCGAGCAAGTGTTTGGTTCCTGAGACCCCAAGTGCGGTTTTTCCAGGACCCAAGAGTGTAAAATAAAATTCCTTCAATTTGCAACATGAGATTGTTTACTTACCATAATTAATTACATAACATGGAAAAGAAGAAGAATTAGACGCGGCCAAAAAATTACCATATTCTGAAAATTACTAGTAAATATATTTTAACATAAAGTATTTCATGACTTGTGTTAAAAACTATAAAACCTAGCCTCTTTGCCTTCAAAACTCTTGTCTAGTTCCAAATCCATGTCAAACACAGTTCGTCCTTGTGTAATATACGCGATTGTTTTAGCCATTATTCTAGTACTAGTATTTTTGTTCATAAGTGCGCGTTTTCAAGAAAGAGCAGCTCGTTATGTAGCAGCATCAAGAAGTCGTGAAGAAAGAGCTTGTGAAATATTAGCAGAAAGAGGTCATTTTTATGCAGAAGCTCGTTTTTATGCAGAAGCTCGTTACTGGGCAACAAAAGCAGTGACTCCACCAGGAACAAACAGTGAGTGTTGTATCTGTTTAGGAGAATTCGAAAAACAAGACAATGGAGATGCTGATGATGATGATACGATGACTCTTCCTACTTGCTATCATAGGTTTCACGCGACTTGTATTATGTCATGGTTATTAGTAGCAAAGAAAAACACATGCCCCTTCTGTCGTACTTGTATCAGTACCACTTTCATCAGATGCATATACTGGCACTTTCGACATTTAATTAAGCCATCGTCACAGCTTACAGTTACTTAAATTTCATTGTATCGCATCATTATGCTTCACTATTTAAGAGTTTCTATTTTCAATCATGTCCCTAAATTCAAGAGTACAGGAACTAAGGCACTATCTAAACCTAATAAGGTTGCATAGGAATAAAGTTCAAATCTTTATTGAACCACTTATTTCTATTTACTAATCTTGCATAATCGTGGTGAATCCAGAAGAGAAGATATCTGATTTCACCAGATGGACGAACAGAACAACATATAAACCTAAAAATGTCAGTCAAAACAGGTACTCTAAGAAACTTCTTCGCGAACCAAACTTGGTACCTCATTTGGCTACCGAACTTCACACGTGTAAGCAAAAACCTCAATTGGGTTTCCATTTCAGTAGCTATTCAGAGCAAAGAATACCAACTTGGAGTCTTAGTTTCGTAAACTTTGCAAAATATCTTCAAATCCATCCACCCTAAACTGTTTCGGATTCAATAACAAGTCTCTCCAGATTGCTTTAAACTCAGGTACACATGAACCAAATCTTGCAAAAGCTTGATTAAGTTCCTCCCTATCTTCAAACACAACGATGATCACTCCCTCGAAATTCAACCTCCATTCTTTTCAATGCAGATATCATAGAATTACTTGGTACTCTATAATGATCAGCTAATAAATGAAGAAACACGTATAAAGCTTTAGTCAAAACCAATGGTTCTTCCTCTAATAAGCAATCCCAATATGCTCTCCAAACACAAGCATAACCATTTAAACTATGCCTTAAAAGCGCAACAAGCAATTCATCAAATCCTATAGTCAATACATTCACCATCTCTTTAGTAACCCAAATCAGCTGAATTTTCACTGAGTCAAGCAATTCTGCATACAATTCATCAACAATCTTAACAAGCATACACGTAAAATAACTACAACCATCAGTGATAGATGTTTAATATGAACTTTTGCCAAATGGGGTTTGGTTAGAATCCCAGAAATTATAGCTCTATTCAAGTTCGAGTATTCTTCCTCTTGTGTGTATGCAGACCTTACCCCTACCTTGTGATGGTAGGGAGGCTGTTTACAATAGACGCTCAGTTCAAGGAAACCTGCATATATATCATCATGGTAAACTAGTAAACTGGAAGCAACAAGCCATAAAGAGATAAATGATTCTTGGCAACACTGGAAAACAAGTAGGTAAAGTCACTAGAAAGCAAAACAAGTTTGAAATGAAAACAATACTTCAATGATATTATTGCTTTAGCAGGACAAAAATGAATTTCGGACAACAATTTAAAATTTAGAAAGATCTCAGCACCTATAGTACCAAAAGTAAACTAAAACTGTTAAGGAGCCAGAGTTTTCTGGAGTGGTTCATACAGATCAGGTACCTGATCCTTGTAGGGCAGCACGAAAGTTTCTATGAACTTTTTCTCTTTTAAGCTCACAACAGTATAAAGAGCCACCTTTCTCCTCTCAAGCTTCTTTTCGTCCAAAATTTTCAAGACTTGCATCCGAGGTACGACCCTTTTTTCCATACTATATATCAAAATTGAAGGATGAGAAGCTAAGTAAGCAGATTCAAAACCAAGCTCCTTCATAAAAAGACTCAATCCTTTCTGAATTTTAACCTCTGACAGAGCAATACAATAAGGTAACTTCCTAAACATCGTAAGTATATCATCATCCGACCATCCAAAACTCTTAAAAATCTCAAGCTTTTTTTCACACCTCACCTTCTTTTGCGAGGCTAACGTATGAAATCCATAAGGAAACATAGACGAATCAGGCGAAAGTCGAAAATCCTTCTCTACCCTATGCAACAAATCCTTAACCCATTCAGGCTTCTGTGTAATATACCTCGGATTTCTAAGCACAAGTTTTTGTATTGAATCATCAGAAACACCATAATTTTTCAACAACAACAAATTAGTTTCCATTACATTACGCCCACCAAATGAAAGCAACCAAGATGTTCTTTTTATAGCTTTAACAACATTTTCATCACTACCCAATGTTCTTCTAAGACAATTAATTGTAGGTTTCAAATGAGTAACTAAACCCCTTTCAAAAATCGTTGAATCTTTAGCAATTACATTCACAAGATCCGAACCAGATAACCCAATATCCATCAAGCATTGAAATTTGGGTTTTAGGGTTTTGGAAACATCGTAAAATAGAAACTTGGGTGATGTTGAAACCACTTTTTTCATCTGGATCTTGTCGAAACCAGTTTGTTTCAAGAAATTGAGTACTAAATCTGGATTTTTCTTTACAGATTTCCATGAAGTTACCTTGGTAGATGCTAATGATGCTTCTTCTTTGGAGAATCCGAGTGAATTAATCAGGTATTTCACGAAAAAATTGGTCCGGGCTGAGGTTGAGTAGAGATATTGAGAACTGAAACAGTGAAATCTTGATAGAGCTTCAGATTTGCCACTGAATCTGACGACCATTTCGTTTAGCTGTTTCTATCAACTTTGCAAAGAAGAGAAGAGAAATGTTTGGTTCACTCTGTAAGGGTCAACTATAGTCTAATTATTTTATGAAAAAAAAGAGTCTATTATATGAAATAAATTAAACAAATGGTCTAAAATCAAGCGTATGAGTTTTTTATTCGAAAATGAACATTGATAGTTAAAATGTGTTTGGTAATAATTTAGATAAACATGATGTTTGACAACTTTAAGCTCAATTTCTATGAATTCATTAGTGACAATCATCATTTTTTATGTTTCATCGATATTATCTTAATTTTGAAAAGTGTATTAATTCATAATTTTTTCAAAATATGTGTAACCAAGTTTGTTTGAGCACAAATTTCTTAGGTCCATTGGAGACGACCCCTTAAATGATACTCATTATTTTCAAGAAATGTACAATGCTTTTGTGGAGCTTGTGTCACTAACTTGTATACATTAACCATGAACCTAAATGACACATAAAACTAACATATGTACCTTGTTAGCCTATCAGTGTATACAATAGTCATCAACTGTCCAAATTTAAATGACAAATCAAACAAGCATACGTACCTACTTATCATATTACAAACATAAAACTCAAACTGACTATCTAGGAAGACGAAACAATCTCGAGTCTGATTAGCTAAGCAGTAGCACCGCGCACCATCAGCCAAGAAAATCTTCCATCACAAAAGCTTGATTGGTTATGTTTCTATCGTCCCCTGCCTGAAAAAGAAGTGGGAATCACACACACACACATATATATATATATATGGGAGACGCAGTGATATATGTCAGCATTAACATTATGCGCGTAAATTGTACGTAACTAAATGGATGCATTGGCGCAACTCTCAAAAGTAGAATTGCAGATTAGACAACAAAACTTGCTAACTACCGAGAGTTTCTATCACGGGCTTCCATCATTCTGGTTTTTGAGGGAAGTATAATCTCATCCTGATGATGACCACAAGGGAAAGATATTGATCTGACCAAGACATAAGAGTACATGCCAGATGAAACAACGGTGACTCCACACAGGGGGTTGTCGAAGGTTCTTATGGGTGCATTAACTACAATCCAAATAATGCATGAAAGTTGGATGAGAGAAATTACAGACCTGAGGACGTAAGTCACAAATAAAAGTCAGCAGTTTTGATAGATCATGTGCTTCACAGTCTCTCTACGCACCCGAGTACGGGTGACCATAGGGCTCTTGTTATGAGGAAAACCATCCATGTTGTGATCTTCGCTAACCACAGTAACTGTTTTCCTACCAGCCTCATCCGCTTTTCCAGTCGCTCCTTTTAGCACATCAGCAGATCTCTTTCTGTCCATCTCTTCTTGAATAGGAATCGGTCCTATAGAACAGGAAAAAAGAAGAGAGTATCCTTGAATTGAGATCGAAGAGCTGCAATTTAATTTAAGTGGACAAAATAGTCCCACACAGACAAATACAAAATACATATAGCGTGTGTGCTGCTCGCAGCAAACATTGTATTTCACACCAATCTTCTCAACACGCAACTTGTCAAAATATATACTTATAAACCTAATCAAATATATATCTATGTTTAAAAATCTGACAGATACTTTTTATCTTTCAAAAATCTTGAATCCTATTTTTTTTTCGTTACCACATTAGGATTACTAAGGTAAAGCGTAGCCCCCCTTGCTTGTACTCTTCTCTTTGAGATTCGCTTTAGTTATTAATAAAAACTAGCCTAGGCACCCTGCCTAGCGGAGTCAGAAAAAAAACATCATCTTGAATCCTCTTTATCTCCAATCTTAACAAAGGAAACCATTGGTCTTTCGCCACTATGTTCTCAACTCTTCTCACCTCCTAGGCGAGACGAGAGACCTTTAGGTATGAGCCTCTTTTCCTTCTACCCAGCTCCCCGAAAACAACATTCGACTTGCATATGTTAAGCATATAGCTCGCGCTCCTTCTAAGCCAAGATTCCATTTCAAGTACGACAAGTCCATTATGAACTTGAAGCGAGCTTGAGTTTGCCTGATCATCCATAGTATTGGCTTCGCGAGTAGGGACTTTCTTATTGTATCGATCATTCATACTAGCTCGACACACGAACATGCCATTCATAAAAGTCTTACCTATAGAGTAAGTAGCTAAAGCAAGAGAGCAATCAAGCAAGTAATGGTAGATACGCTAAGTTTATATATTATCTTATATACAATACGCAGATAGCGGAAACATATTACTAGCTAATATGCTGGAGGACGGTTACTCAAAGTGGCCGGGAATGAGTACCTATCCCTTACGGAAATCGAACCCGTATCACAGCCAAATCACACTCTTCCCCTTCCCCTTGTTAACACCCCCAAATGCAACACAATAGATCATAGATTTGTAAATTAAAGCTTAAGATTATACCTTAGATACATGAAACAAATCCCAGGGTTGAGAAATAACCAAAGGAGCATACATGTAGTTATCAGCCATCAAATAATCCCCAATTTTACTAACCAATTTCTCATCATTTCCTTCCAAGGGTTTACTATCTTCCTCAATTCCTGAAAACCCGAAACAAAATCCATTAAATCAAATCAATTAATCAAACGAAAGATAAACGGAGGGGAAGTTCAGGAACAGAATAACTTACCGGAGGAGAAACTTGAAGAACATAAAGGCGCAAACATGAAAGTATCAGATTTGAGATAATCGATAACTTTGTTGAAAAATTGCTTCCGTTTGGTACTACTATGTTTCTTCATTGGTTTCTTCTTCAAGTGTACTGCTGAGAGAAACGTCGATTCCTTACCCATTTTTGCGAAAATTTTGAAAGAGATTTGCCGGAAAAGGGGTATACAAGGAGGAGTAATATCGCCGGTGGAAGTGTAGGCGGTTATGAAGGTGAAGGCAGACACTTGGCAAATAACAGAGAAGCCATCTGGCAAAATGGAAAGTTAAGAACTTATTTTCTTTTTCTTTTTCTACTATAATATTAGAATAAATTAAAATTATACAAAAATGAAATTAAAATACTAAGTGAATTGATATAAATTTCTAAAATCAATCTTCGATTTTGGTTGTTCCTAGGATTTTTTACTTTTATTTATTTATTTCTCAGGTGTTCTATACTCGTACGGGAGCGATTGATTTGCATTAGTATCGAGTAAGGCTCATTCGTGAGTAACGTTTCCTATTAAGGATTCTTTTTCATACCCAAAGCTTAAATTTCAGACTTTTAGTTAAGAGAAGAGCAGCTTCATCCACTGCATCACATTCCTTATTGATTTTATTTTCTGTTAAAGTTTCATGTAATTAGTCTTATCTAAATCGATTACTTGATTTTTATTGCTTTCTTTTAGGTTTCAATCTATGTGGTTCTGATCAGAGGTGTACCATGTGTCCATAGGAGATTCACTCGTTAATTTTGAAAAATATTTATGTATATATAGCTTGAGATATGAGATGAATTTCATTTGGTACTGTAAGAGCACTAAAACTATTTAGACCTTGCGCCTTCCTCATTATGAGGTGATGGGACGTTCGAAACTCATTTAGTGTTTGTTTTGTTGTTGTTTTTTCATTTTTATTTGAGAACCTTAAGAAGTTGATGTACTGGTTTAAACTCTGCGCCCCTCCTTATTTTAAGGTGATGGAATAAAAAGATTTAATTTGGTGACTAGTTTAAACCCTATGCTCCTCCTTATTTTGAGGGGTGTTGGGATAAAACAAGAGGATGGTAGTTTCGAACTTACAACCTTACGATAAAAGTGAAGTTCAAAACAACCCTTCACAAAACAAACTTTATATATTAAAGTCATTTAATACAAATTTATCCTAACTTGTATAACCAAAAATGTTAAGTCACAACTTTGCTAATATTATTGTCTTTTTTAGTGGAGATCTACTTTAATGGCTATCGGAAATAGACACCTATCTACATTAATTATCTTCGTTTGGTTATATTTATTACGTCAGATTTTTTATCCTACTATAATTTATGTTTATTTTTCCTACATAAAAATATAAACATTGCTACTCTTACAACTATCATGATTATTTTTTTACAACTATCATGAAAAAAATTGTCACTATATAGAAGAAAGAAAATTGTTTATGTTTTGAGTTCACAATATAAAGGAGGACCATATTATAGTCTTAACACTTAATTATTATCGTTATTAAATTTTACTTGGAAAATAAATGTAAATAATAGTAAAAGACACCAAATTAAAATGCCAAAAACGTAAAGTCCTTGTAACATACACACAGAGGAAAGCACTCAAAAAGATATTATGATGACAAAGTATAAACATTTGAATATATTTTTATTTTGTCTTAGAATTTTAAAGAAAAATGTTCACATTAAACCTAGAAATGTAAAGCAAAAACAAAAATTCTCACAGAACTCATTAGCATAAACTAAATAAAAACGATAAGGTTGACTAAGTTGGTCCATGTAATATCATATCAAGGAGGCCAGACATCAATTTCTCCTGTCAATATCTTTTTAGTCGAGTTCGTCACATCAGACTTGTCTAGTATAATTTATATCTTATGTTTGATTTGCAAGCTATTGTACATAAACAAATTTGTCCAATACGCACCCAAAGAATAACGACCGCAAAGTCCTCTAGGTTCCCAAAAAAAAAAGAATTAAATTATGATTCTACTTTTTAAAAAAAATATTTTTTTGTAGATTCAAGTCATTTCTTTTTCTATGTTCCCAACAATTTTAGGGAATAAGGAAAATTACACTTTAATTATGTTTAATGGGAAGTGCAATCAACCGTTCATGAATTAGTCCTTATTTAATTAGTTCAAATAAACAGTCACAGAATTTTAAGAGACTTATTATAATTATTATTATACCTATATATAGACAACACCCTTTCTAATTCCTTTTAGTATTCTACTAAATTTTCTTCATTTTATACTAATCTAAAATAAATTGTGAGAAAAATTAGAAACAAAAATGCCATCTGGTCCAAAGAAGAGGAGAGCTGCCAAGAGGAAGAATGAAACAAAACAAAATGAAGGTAATTTTGTTCTTTTTAAAAATTCCATTCTCTTATTTTTCTAATATAAATGATCTTTAACATAAAATATTACGTCACGCAGACTAAAATATAATGTTATACTTGAGAAAAACACTATATATAATGTATTAATTTTGTATAAAATTGTATACTAGTTTATGAAAAGTGTTTATACCTAAAGATAAGGTAAATTGTGTAACAAACACAAAATATAAGCTATGTGATGTAAATATTTTTTCCTAGTAAACATAGTGTGTAATTTTCCCAATAATTTGTTCATAAACTGGTAAATCCTTGAATATGCGCTACAATTCTCCAGTATATTTTTAGTACATGAAAATAGTTAGTAACGTCCTTATTTATAAGAGTATGAAACTAGAAACTAGAATGTGTGTTCCTATATGAACACGATTACGAATCTTAACTAGACATGAATTAAATAAACAATACAGATTTTGTAGTACAATTTTGAATTACTCTTGCAACAAATTTCTAGTTGATGTGATTTTTTTTCATGCAGAGTTTACTACAGTTTCTGTTGTCAAATTGACTATACCAATTGAAGAATTGGCCAAAGGGGCTGTTTGGCATGAAGCAACTTCTGTTGACAAGGAATTGGACAAATTGAAGAATACAGCTGGAGAAGTTTCTAATGAATTTAAGGCACAGGCAAAAGAAACTGATGGTAATTTTGTTATTTTAAAAAATCTAGTTTGTTATCTGTTCTAATTTTACAACTTAAATAATACATATTCTAGTTTGTCTGATTTTTTTTCATGTCTTGTTAACAACAGTTTCTACGAAATTGGTGGAAGGGGTTGATTTGAATGAAGTCAAGAACACAATTGAAGAAGTTTCTGATAATTCTAATGCTGTTCAAAAAATTAATGAAGTGCCCTTGTTGGATGTTACATCTAATGAGGATATTTTAGTGTCAAATGATGATCTTGTTTTGTCTACGACTACTTGTTGCATTATGGAATACGTCGAATCTAGTGGAATTTCACAAGAAAATGAATCTTCTGGAGTGGAAACAGGACAATTGACTAGTGCACTTGAACAAATGTGTGAGCCAATGTCTAATGACATGACGCCTGATGAAATTCTTGAAAGGTACAATCATCTATTTTTTGATAATGATAATACACTACTTTGGACTATGATAAAGACAGAGGATTCTTTTTTAGGGATGTACCTGTTGTCGTTCCTGGTGAGGTGACTGATGTTGAAGTATTGGAAGCAAATGAAACAGATACTGTTGGCAAGCGCGATATAGGAGTAGTTGCTGATGTGCTTAAGGATGATTCTGTGATGGAGAATGTTATTGAAGCAAATGAAGAGTCTTTGTTGAATGTTAATACAAATGATCAAGACAGAGAAATTTCGAAAGATGTAATGATTGTGTCTCAGAATTCTAGTTGCATTGTTGAAAGTGTAGAGTCGGGTGAATCTGTTGTTGCACCTGAGGGGAAGAAAGACATTGCTCCATTAGTCTCCGTGAACGTGATGTCCAATGAGAGTATTAAGGAAGAAGAATACAATAACATGATCCATGATCAATCTACTGAGGCAGTTGAAGGAATGAATGATGCTGCTCAACTAGTCTCCGAATTACCAGTCGTTTTATCCCCGCCATCATCAAATGAACTTCTAAAGGAAAATGCTGCATCTGCTGAAAACATCGGACTGTCAGACTCCAATGAAATGCAGGCCTTGCCTACAGGAGCAGTTTCTACAGCTACGGAGGATAAAGTAATTGATATACCATCCAACCTCAACAAATTACTGGATGTGCTCCAAGGAACAGTTCCTCGAGCAACTGAGAAACAAGTTTATTTTGCATGTCCTATGGTACATTTGCTTTTTTGTGTGTTTTATTTGGTTGCAGCTACTTGATAGGATTGTTAGTTGTACTTAAAGAATATATTCTTGTTATACTAACATTCGGTTAATTTTGCAGCACTGCAATGCTGAATGCAGTTTTTCTCAGATGTTAAGAGATGAATTGTTGGAAAATGTGGAGGAGCTTAAGATAGCAATACGTAGCCTAAAAGAAGATCTTGAGAAGGCACTGGATAAGCTGGATTCTATTTCATGAGCAAGTTGATGATCAAGATGTTATTTTTATGTTCTAGTAGAAAATAGTCCCGTCTTTAACAAAGCTGTTATCTTGATACACTCTTATTTTGCTATTATCTTATGGTATCCTTCTGTTTACTTTCATCAGCAATACATTGAGTTTCCGATAAATGGATACTTCTCTTTTTTCTGTCTTATAAGTATAGCCTTAATAAAACATGTCTGGCTGTCTGCATCCTACATTCTTATTACTCTTGTGAAGATCAGACAATTAAAAAAAGGCGATAATCAGGAATTTGGATTATAGATTTGGTTGAAATTTAGAAAAAGTAGTTAGCATTTTGAAGTCGAATTGCATTTCACTTGAAGCTGGTCAAAACCAGTCCAATGTTATAACCAAACAATATTTTGAAAAATACGAAAACACGTCCAAACATATCCGAAGTTTGTCTCTGGCTCATGTCATTACTTGTGAGGATAAGAGTATTTCGCCTAAGTCACAGGTTCAACCAATTTCCATCCTCTTTAACGTAGAAGCACAAGCTATTGCGAACAATAGGAACAAGTTCAGAGTCTGAAACATCTGTATTTAGTCCAGTGGATAGACGTGTGATGACCAAGTGCAGAACCGGAGTCTGAAACAAGTGGTGCTGTCAGGACGCTTACTTTCCATTTGATGGTTTCAATTCCTTTGTAAGCATTCTTGGAGCAATTGCCATTGACATGAGCTCTTGAATCAGAAGCTTGCAGGCATAGGGAATATACACCTACACATTCAGAAAACCTTTTAAGTTTTACGATCTTTAACAATATGGATATTGCAGTTTAACAAGTGGTGCAGGAAGATGAGGAGGAGGATTGTACCTGAACATTGTCAGTTTTATTCCTACAAGATCTGCACTCGAATGACATCTTTTTCAGATTAGCAATAGCCATTAAACCACATTGCTGGCATACGTGAACTCTGTAAGCATCACTTTGATCAAACAGTCTCTCTTTAAGGAAGTGTGCAGCTCCATGAGCTATCATACAGTCACGTTCCATCTCCCCAAATCGTAGTCCTCCATCGCGAGATCTCCCTTCAGCAGGCTGCCTAGTGAGAATCTGCACAGGACCACGGCCACGAGAATGGATCTTATCATCCACCATGTGCTTCAGTCTCTGGTAGTAAGTTGGCCCCAAGAATATCATTGCAGTTAGTATACGACCTGTATGACCATTATACATTCTCTCAAAACCACGCATCTGATAGCCACACTTGAGTAGAGTTTTGCTGATACTATCCACCTGAAAGTATTGAATGGTTAATTCATATTCAATTTTCCCAAATAATCAAAAAACTTCTAAGTTATTGGCATCTCATATTCATGAATTAGTATTAACCCCTAATAGCATTTGATAAACCAGTAGTTCAGGAACCTCCTGGTACATTTTTTCATCTTGAAATGTATTAACTCAAAGACAGTTTTCGTCTCGTTTATTATATAAATCTGAAGATTTGTATTGTCTCAATTGCTTTTACAATTATATGAATCTTTGTTTTCCAGAAGAGACTTCCTGAACTTACAGTAACATCAGTGAAAGGGGTAGCATCTCCTTCCCTTCCAATGTGAGCAGCAACCTTCCCCATGATGCACTCAACTAGCTGACCTATTGTCATACGAGAAGGGATAGCATGTGGATTCACAATGATATCTGGGGTGATGCCTTCAGCGGACCATGGCATGTCTTCTTGTGTATAAGTCATTCCAATGGTTCCTTTTTGTCCATGCCGGCTGCTGAATTTGTCTCCAATCTGTGGAATTCTGACAGATCTCATCCTTATTTTGACAAATCTCAATCCATCTGCATTTGTTGTCAAAAGAACCTATAGAAAGCAGTTAACAAATGATTAAAGTTGAAATAAAATGGCCAACAAGAAATGTGAAAAAAAAAAAAATCGTTCAGAGATGAGTTCCCCTAATTGTGGAAGACATAGGAAAATTGAAGCACAAATAACTAGCAAGGGGACCTGATCCACAATTCCAGTTTCACTATGTCGTAGACTGGTACTATGGTCTTTGCGCGTGTATCTTGCAGATTGTCCTTGAGCCTCATCTTGAGAAATAGGTGTGGTCTTTCCAATTATGACATCATCACCAGAAACTCTTGTTCCCTGGCATCAGTAAGAACTTACCAGAGATTAAAATTACAAGCACATATTAGTGAAGCAGAATGATGAATTCGTGTTTGCTAGAAATACTAACAGGAGGTGCAAATCCGTCATCTTCTAATTTATCGTAATTTCCATGTCGCATTCCCTGCAAGAAATAACAACCATAATCCAACATTATACAAGTAGAAGATAGATTTACTCTTATAAAAAACACACCTATTATCTTTATTGTTTATTTCTTTTCTTCGTTTGTCCTAAATAATGTCCTTAGAACAAGGGATGGGATGGGGAGGAAGAGAGTGACCAAAATAAAGAACCAACCATGGTATGCTCTCTATCAGGACGCCCAAAATCCTCTTTAACAAGCGTTCCCATCTTTTTCTCTTCATCCCTATTGACGGTAAATGGAGACAGGAGCTTGATCAGAGGAAGAAACAACAGATAATATGAAGTAGAAATGAAACTTACATACCTATATGAACGGAAAAATAGAGAGCGGAAGAAGCCACGGTCAATTGAAGATTGATTCATGATGACAGAATCTTCTTGGTTATAACCAGAATAGCAGGTAATGGCAACAATGGCATTCTTTTGCAAATCCAACAGGAAACGATTATTATCACTATAAAGCAAGAAAGTTGAGAACGAAGACAAGCAATAAGCAGGTGCTTAATTACAATGCCAGCTGGAAGCTGCCTGAAATGCAAATGCTCCATAGCTCGCGTAGTAACAAGAGGCTTTTGTGGATAATACAGAACATAGGCCAATGTATCCTGTTATTTAAATCAGAAATAATCAAGAACGCGAATACTTAATACTGGAAAGTGCCTGAAGAACAAAGGAAAGTTCACAGCACAGAGAAAACATAGCCTACCATCCGAAATTGGTAATTGGTGACATAAATCCCCATTGCTTGCTTTCCCATAGCGGATTGATATGTGTTACGAGGGGACTGCAACATGTCAAAATTAAAGACAATAAAGCAGAAGCCAATGGAAGGGTTTAATAGAGGAAAACAGATACTATTTGAGAAGGAATGTAGATTAAGATGGTGAACAGACTTGACTAAATATGTATCGAAGACATACCATAAAATACAGAAACTTATTTTTTATCAAATGTACCCGAAGGGACTCACAAAACATATTGATTCACCTGGTTATGATCTGGAAATGGTATGATTGAAGCGCACACTCCCAATATCAAAGATGGATGGATTTCACAGTGTGTGTAGGTCTCAGCATAAGCCTCATCCGGGTTCAGCCTTGAATTTGTAAGATCCTAAAACGTCAAACATGAAAATTGTTTTAAAGAAATTCTGAGTCTGAGAACACTAACTCTACCTCTTCCTGAATTAGAAGAACCTAAAACTCAAGAAATGGATGATTAAGCTTCAACAAAGAAGGGCAGCAACATTTTTTTTGGTCAGTACTAGGAATAATACATTGTATAGCTAGGTGTAGTTCATGACTTCTTACATTTATGGTCATTGCGATCATTGTAGTCTCTTCCTCCTCAGTATCAACATACTCAATAAATCCTTTCGCCACAAGATCATGCCAGCCAGAATCCTCAGATGACTCCTGAAATCAGCACAAGCAAGATCAATGGAACTGAATAATTATAGAATGTAACAATCTTGCTAAACAGTATATACCCTCATTTGCAGTGCGACAATATCCTTCTTCTTTATCCTCAATATCTTTTTATCCACTATGAATAACGGCCTACTACAACGTCCATAATCTGTATACAGCCGCAGTTCCTTCAGATTTATATTGCGGACAACTCCAACTTCAGTATTAACATCAACCTAAAAGAGAACAAATGTCAAAATTCTCATAACTCAAATATCTAAAACTTGCAGGAACAATCAATCGAGAGTATGTTGACATCAGAAAGAGAAGAAATTAATGTGGTAATATAACCTGTCTCCTCAGCTGTCTGAGTGTCCTAACCAACAGATCTGGATTACGATGAATGCCAACCCAACAACCATTTACAAAAATCTTGGTTGATTGGGGAATAACCGCGGGAGATATTTCCTAAAGTTAAAGAGTGTCATAAGCTTGTCACAAAATTTAGAACTTTGAGATCCATGAGCATCTTCCAGGAATTGCACACCTCAAAATTTTCTGTACTCCACTCTTCTAGAAACTCCAAAATTGGATTTGCTGCTGATCCTACTGTTATATACACCATTAAAGCAAGGTTCTTTACCAGTCCACATGCCTAACATATCAGCAGCAGACAAAATGTTATAATATTCATAAAATCATGCAAACTTAATCAATAAATGAGTGTCGTGTATTATGTTACTTGTCCTTCGGGCGTTTCTGCTGGACACATCATTCCCCAATGAGAATTATGAAGCTGTCTAGGTTTTGCCAATTTACCTGGTTACCAAGGTATAAGACATTGATGACAAAGAAACTACCAAAAGGAACAAATGAAGTCAATTCTAAGAGCAAGAGAAAATTACCCTCCCGCCCTATTGGTGAGTTCAATCTACGCAAGTGAGAAAGAGTAGATGCAAATGTCAAACGATTCAAAACCTGTGTAAGCATATGTATACAATAATGTAACAAGAGAAAACGATGAAAAAGAAAATAAGTATATACAAGTAGTATTAGCTCACCTGTGAAACTCCTGCCCTGGTACCAGCAGCATTTGCTTGTCCCCAGTTCCCAGTAGCAAGAGAATACTTAAGTCCACTTGTAATTGTTTTTGCTTTAATGGCAAATTGCAAATTCACATCCTTTCCACCGTCAACACACTGGCTCGCCCACAAAAGTAGATTGCTTTATTTCACAGAAGCTCCATATATGCAAATTGATAGAGCACAAAAAAGGAGCTAAGATAGTAACCTTTTGAACATAGGATCTCACATCCCTTGTTAGCTTCCTGAATAGCTGCGTAAATATCAACATTTATTATAAGTAGAAACTTCTCCTTAGCTTGTCCAACCAAAACATTTACAACAAACTGCAGACCATTCGGAATAAGCCACCAAGTAAAGGGCCAGCAAGATCCAGTCTTTTGTTTCCATAATGATCCCTATCATCTTCAGGCCTCCGTCCCAGTACACAGAGTAAAAGACGATGGATGATGTAGCTGGTAAAAAAGAATGCAACTATCTGTCATTAATTATTTAACAATTTTCGCAAATTCCAAATCCAGGATCATAGTCTCACCCAAAATAGTAGGCTTTCTTAGTTTCACAATATTCTCTAGTACCAACATGCGGAAGCATTTCCCTTTGGAGAATCTCTTTGGCATACCTGCAATACAGATGAACAGTTCTTCTAAGAAACCGAGAAACACAAAAGCTTCAGCACTGAATATCAAGAATCTCCCAACTTGATTCTCTTTTCTCTTGTGAAACCAACAGTAGATCCTCTTTTGCCAATATAGTCAAGTGCCACCTACCAAAATATATAAGATAAATAGTTAAGTTACAATGACAAGATACTATCACGAGAACTCAACAAAACTAGAACACTACCTGCTGATTTTGAATCACGAAAGCTTCTTCCAAGGAAGGGCGAAGTAATTCCATCATCTGAGTGTCAGCAAAATCATAACAAATATGCGCCAATATATCTTTGTCAGCGACAAATCCTAATGCCCTGAAGACAACTATAATTGGAATTTCAGCCCGTATGTATGGAAGAGTGGCACGAATATATTGGCCATACGCCCCCTGTCACAAAGCAGAGAAAAGTTCCTTAAGAAATAAAGCAAATTGAATTATGGCAACAAGCACATAACTATTCTTGAAATGAGTTAAGTTTTACAACCTTAGAATTAGACCTAGAAAGCATCCTAACAAACATGCCACTAGGTGCCTTGTTTTGGCCCTCGGATATAGACCGAACTTCTGCCACATAAGCATACTTGTTTGGTTGTCTTTTCTTGAATACATAGACATGATTATTGCTCATTTTTTCCTGTGCAATCAGAACTTTCTCACTCCCATTGACTATGAAGTATCCACCTTGATCATACGGGCACTCTCCCAACTCTGTTAAATCTTTCTCCGATAGGTTATACAAGCTGCAGTAGCTTGATCGAAGCATTATAGGAACCTGAAATTCAAAGCATTAAGGGATCCCCAAATAAAAAAATATTAATACTATCAGTTGATGCATCCACATTTTTCTACCTTTCCAATGAAAACTTTGGTAAATTCCTGATTTTCTGTCACTTCTTCATAGTCATGACCTTTCTTTATTACTTCCTTCTTCACATCAACATATAGCGGGGAAGAGTATGTTAAGTTTCTTAACCTTGCAGCCTTTGGAAACAAAGTATTAGTCTCTCCATCAGACTCTGTCATCATAGGTCTACTCAAGTATATCTGAGTAAACTTGATCTTATAGATTGTCTGCAAAATTAGAACCAAAAACACTTCAATCATCATTTTAACTCTAATACTAAAGCACAAGTGATAATTGAAATCAAAGACTGCTAATACTACTGATAAGAAAACAGGTACAAATACAACCACTAAGCCTATCCCGCAGGAAATCCACAGATCACTGCAAAATAAACACCATCAGGAAACGAACTTAAAAAGTGCGGAAAAAAAACCTCAACGAAATCAGGTTGACGACTAGGATTATGCTGAGATTCAGGTCGAATTTCAATATCAGCAGTTTCATCAACAATTTCCTGCATTGTATTCTGTATAAACTCATCAAACGAATCCAATTGTTGCCTCACAAGTCCTTTTTCTTCAAAATATGAACTAATAACAGCCCATGCATCGTCCTGAGTTATCTCCTGTGACTCATCTTCATCTTCATCTTCATCACCATCACCTCTTCCTTCTCCTCCTTCGTCTTCTACTTGCATCATATCTCTATCATCAACATATTCACTATCTCCATACATTATAACAATATTGATTTCAACAAACAGACGATCTAATTTTGTTTCTAATTACTCAATTAATTCTTATAATTCCTCGATTATTCTTCTGTTAACGTTTTAGGGGAAATTAAACCCTAATACTTGACGAGAAATTGTCCGAATTACGTAGAAATTGAGTTTTAGGTGAAATACTCCATTGTTGATTCTCCGAGAAAATGCAGAACTGAAACTGAGAGTTTTCAGAATTTAGGTTTTTCAATTTTTGCGGAGAAGAAGATAGAGTTAGTTATAAGGTCAGAGAAATGGAAGGAGTAACAGTTCTATAGCTATGGAGGATTCATAGGCGAAAAAAATCTGTTACTCAGCAAAAATGTATAATGAACGAATTTATCTCAACAAAATGGGAATATATATAGTTATGCATAGTGTTTATTCACATCAAATAAGTAAGTGACAAGTGTTTTTTTTTTTTAATTTTATAAAATGAGGCTTAATCATAATATAATTGAAACTCTACGTGAATTATTAGTTTCGTCTTGAACTATTAACGGTATTAAAAACACCTCTTAACTTGATTAACTGAACTTAAATACATTCTTAATCTTGCAATACAAGTGAAATACACATCTAAATTCTCGCTAAATTTTGGGGTGTTTTTAACAATGCTTTCGAATTTTTATCAAGAGTTTCATGCTCCTACAAGAGTTTGAGACGGCTTACTAAATCATGTGGCAGATCGGAGGAGTATGTAAGTGTAGTTAGTCAAGTAGAAAAGTGTTTTTAAGGCTGTCAATAGTTCGAAAATGAAACTAATAATTTGTGCAAATTTAGAATTATTTTCAATACTTCTCTCTGATGTAATTTGGTCTAAACATCTTAATTTTGATATTCATTTACCTATCTCATGTACTTGTGATTTATTTTCAAAAGCATCACTTTGACCATAATTGGATTTAAAAAAAAACATTACTTCCTCCATCTCAATTTATGTGATATACTTTGATTCGACAGAAAGTTTTAAAATATATGGAAAGATTTGGTACTATTATAAAACTACCCTTAAAAAGAGTATATTTTTTATGGACATTTTGTCAAAACAATAAAGTCTAATATGAATAAAATGTTGATAGTATCATTAAATGTCTAGTTCTTCCTTCATTGTGTGGCATGCTCATGGTTTCAAAATCCATTTTTCTGGTTTACTTCTTGTAAAGCTCAAATTCAAATATTGCAAATCAAATACAATTAATGGTAGACTTATAATAACTTGCACCAGTGGTGGTCTAGTGATAGAATAGTACCTTGCCACGGTATAGACCTGGGTTTGATTCTTGGCTGGTGCATTAAATCGCTATGATATTACATTTGCACTTGATTGTGAATGATGGGTCGTCACATTCACTTAATTATATATGATGACAAATAGTGCATTTGAGCTCTTTTTTTGTTAAATCGGTTTATTTTACTTCTTTATATTTTAAACTCTTCAATAATGTTACATTTGCATTAAATTGTGAGCGATGGGTCGTCACATTCATCTAATTATATATGATGACAAATAGTGCATCTGGGCTCTTTTTTTGTTAAATCGATTTATGTTTACTTCTTCATATTTTGAACTCTTCAATGATGTTACATTTGCACTAAATTGTGAATGATGGGTCGTCACATTCATCTAATTATATATAATGACAAATAGTGCATCTGAGCTCTTTTTTTGTTAAATTGATTTATGTTTACTTTTTCATATTTTGAACTCTCTTAGTGAAATTTTATATATCGTAAAGTTGGATATTGCATTGTCCCATCAACAATTAATATATTTATTCTTCATATTTTGAACTCTCTTAGTGAAATATTTTATATCATTGAATTCATTAGTTGAATATTGCATTGTCCCGTCAAGAATCAATATATAATTGTCTGTGCTCTATCTAGAATCGACCATGTTAGAAGTCTTAAGGTAGAAAGGTTGATTGTGTTTCATGTCTCCCAAGAGCATATTGTTCTAAGTGAGGGTAATGTTAGCCTTGATTATGAATAAGCCGTGAATATGAATAGTCAGGAGCGAGGTTACGAGCTGGCAGAGACAGAAAATCAAATTCCCTAGGACTGCTATAACTGGCATGATATAGACCACGTACTATTTTATTTGAAAGTGAAATCGTTTATTTTTTTTGCATCATCCCTCCCCTGCTTCACCTGAACCCTCTATTCATGTGCGGTAAACTGATGCTGTGAGGCGGAGATAGCTGCACTTCTTGTTCTTTTTTCCCTTCGATTTCGCGGATTTCTTGTTTATGTTTACTTGCACCGGAATTGAAAATCGAACAGCCCTCAAAACGATTCAAAACAAGAATGAGTTTATGTTTACTTCTTCATATTTTGAACTATCTTAGTGAAATTTTGTATATCGTTGAATATTGCATTGTCCCATCAACAATTAATATATTTGTTTTTCATATTTTGAAGTCTCCTAATGATATTTTGTATATCGTTGAATTAATTAATTAGTTGAATAATGCATTGTCTCATCAACAATCAACATATTTGTTGTGATATCATTGTTTCATTTCAACAACAATAACATATTCATTATAATTTTATAAATAGATCTAAATCAGATATTGAGATCTACGAAGATCTTACTGTCGTAAAATTAAAACATTAATTTTAAAAAACCTTCAACAACCTCGCTTCCATAAAAAAAATAATTAAAAAAGAAGCTTCTAATCAGAATAGAATAAATGAAAACTTTATTCCTAATTGTAAATATTTTGTTTCATTAAAAGTTAAAAATAAAATAATTAAGTCGTAGAAGTCAATTATTAAGGGGACCAACAAAGTCGAGCCGTAAAACTTTTGCAAAGGGTGGAAACATGCACAAGGAAAATAATTGACCGCAAATAAATTTATTCTTTCCGTTTTAATTAATTTGTCTTTTCTTTTAACTTTTTGATTATTTTTTTAAAAAAAAAAATTCTTTCTTTTTAGCAACTTTTTAATTTAAAAACTTTTCACATAACATGTTTAAATTAAAAAATTAAAATTACAATTTCTTTTTTTTTAAACTACGGGTCAAGTTAAAACGGGACAAGCAAACTAAATAGCTTATTTTGTTGATAATAAAGGAAGAGAGCTAAGAATTTGATACTTTATTTATTTTTGTAGGAATATCCTTTTTTTTTGGCTTCTTCTGCTTCTGCATTCAGATACATTGAAATCTTAGCTCATTTTGCTTCTGCTTCTACTTTTATCAACTCATTTCTTCATGTAGGTCAGTCATGTAGCATGACCAAATTGAGTGTTGAATTGTTGAAATTTGAAGAATAAGTTATTATTTTTTATTCAGATGCACATATTTAAAATTTTAGCTCATTTTTA
The DNA here is from genome assembly GCA_029582245.1 of Solanum etuberosum. Lineage (NCBI taxonomy): Eukaryota > Viridiplantae > Streptophyta > Magnoliopsida > Solanales > Solanaceae > Solanum > Solanum etuberosum. The sequence goes on along the minus strand of JAJONR010000486.1, from coordinate 65,308 downwards.
CATGCATTCAGTCATGTATGAGTGAGATGCAAACGTACATGAAAAAATTATTATTGACAAAAAGATAAAGTCAGACATATACATGACTGAAAGTTTAAATAATTTTTATTTGTACTTCAGTAAAACATATTCGAGTTTTACCTTGACAAGTCAGGTTAAATATCAAGAGATCATATGATGTTTGGTCTTAACAAGACCACATTTTCAGATGCAAATATCTGAAGTTATCAAGCTTAGATGCAATTGTCCATCTTTCTACCCAAAATCGATGAACTTGTAAAAAATAATAATTATAAAGCGAACACTAATTAAATAACGATCTCAAAAATATGTATTTGTATACTTAGACAATAAATTAAATTGATCAATTCACTCAAATCTGAATGAATTGAACGGATGGTAGTGTTATGAGTTGACTTTGATTGCCCTACAATCCACTAACATGAAAGTACTATTCCCTCAATGTCAATTTATATACCCTTTTCTTTTTTATTCCGTTTAAAAAAATAAATCTTTTTTTAACAATTATTTAATGACACTTTCTTGATTTATCTTTATTGAGTCACACTTAATATCTTATTATGAAAAAAATCAACTAAAAAGAAGAAATAAAATGGCTTTAATGTCCTTCGGGGTGGCTCAGTTGGTTTGAAGGGTGGTTATCCATACGGATGATCCGGGATCAATCTCCCCTCAATGCCTTCTAAGTCGAGTCTGTCGCATAAGGCTTGTCTAGTGCGGTTTACATTCCCTTTGTGGTTTGCAGGCTATTACACAATGGGGAGTTTACCCAGTTCACCACAAAGTGCTCATCCGAAGGCAGAGATTGTAGTAGCGGCTGCGGGTTATCTTGGGATTCCAAAAAAATGGCTTTTAATAACACATTTTGATAAATGTAACAAAGTCTTTTTTAATTTATTAAACTTAGTTAAACGGTATCGTATAAACTGACTTTAATAAGACATTTTGATAAACATAACAAAGTTTTTTAAAAGTTTTTAAACTTAATTAAACGATATCGTATAAATTGAGACAAAAATAATAGAAAATGCAAAACAACATCAAAATTCACAACAATTTTTAATAGATTCTTTTATCATTTTTGAAAAAATTAAAAGTAGCTATGTCTTTCCATTGTGTAACGTAGTTAGAATAACTTTAAGTCCAATTCACAAATAGATATAAATGGAATCAAACACGAAAGACCGTTGATTGAAAGTCATATATTTTTAGATCTCAGCCGAAATTTCTACAGTTGTCTTTTAACTCTACGCGGAGGTGGAGACAGAGGTGGATTTAGAATTTATTTATTTGATGAATTTACTTTTTAAAGGTTTTTAAGATTATACTATTCAAATTATGAATTTGAATTTAAAGTAAAGAAATTTTACATCGATAATTAATGAGATGAATAAGTTTAAATAATATGGCACTCAATTTATTATTCAAAATGACAATTAATATATACACTCTATACTAATTGTATCAAGATATTCAAAATATACGTGTATTTAATAGTTTAGAAAATATATTTTTGTTAATCAGTCTAAAATATCTATTTTATCCCATCATGTTCAAACATAGATATTGCACTAACATGAGAAGTTAAAAACATACCATTCTTATAATCAAGATAATTAAATTATCTTTATTTCCATCTATATATAGTTATGAGTTATAACTTTTACTAACTTATAATAATAACCAATAATTTAATTTTCGGTATGTAAACTTTGAATTCTGTTACCTTAAAATTCATTTCTTTACATGATATTAAAGTATGATGCATCATTTACATTAATGATCAATGAATACAATAATAATAATATATTTACTGTAATTCTACGGATAAGATCACGACTCTACGTCTTAAGAAAAAGACAGAGAAGTTATTCGTCTACATTGAGCAGAATAAGGCTTGATAGAATTAATGTGAACATTAGACAACACATACTTTTATTTGATGCTTCGCTTTACTAAAATGAACGGTAACTGCAATTTTGGGGTCACCATGACCTATAAATAATTTATTTTTAAAAGAATTTTTAAAAATTAAGGAAATAAAGTAAATGTTAAATGTTTATGTCATTATAAATTATATGAAAAGTTAAAGAAATTTTTTAAGTTAAGTTAAATCTAGTTATATAAAAATAATATTCATTTTAATATGACTTTTAAAAAAAAGAAGATATAGTAATAATACTTAGTGTAATCTCATACGTAGAGAGTCTAAGAAGAATGAAATATAAGCATCTTATCCTCTATTTTGTAGATAAAGAGAGATTGTTTTCACAAGTAATGTCTAAAAAGAATGAAATGAAAATGTCTTATACGTAAAGATGAAGATCTCTGTAAGAAAAAAAAACATAAAACTTAAAATAAAATATAGATGGACTACAAAATAAAAAAGATTCAATCATTTTAGATAATTTTTTAGAGCAAAAATAACTCTACTTTAGAATTATTTAATATGCAGGATAGGATAATCAAGAATCTCCTAATGATTTGGGATATCTCATGAGATTTTTTTTATTCCACCTTATAAAATAATTCTAAAATCAACTAATACCTCAAATTAAACATAAAATAAAATTAATTTAAATTTTTTTAATAATAAATTATTATACTTATTTCACGTACCAAATAAATCTACGATTATAAGGAATTAAAAAAGGGAAGAGAAAGTGAGGAGAAGGAGAGATGAGATAATCAATCAACATTCAACTCATGACGTTTATATTGTTACGTTATGGTATCTTTTTCTTATTGACACCAAAAATATACTAATTTTGTATACTTTTTGTGTGGAGCCCTTTTACCTTTTTTTTTAAACTTATAAATAATTAATTATATCTCTCCACTCTCTAGTACAAAATAAAGATTATTTTACAATTTCTTGAAATAGAAGAAAAACTTATATAACAAGAAATATTATATAGTTGATGATGATCAAGAAAATGTATCCAAGATTGGAAAGAAAATATGTGGAGAAGAAAAGAAGGAACAACATGAAGAACCTCTTTAATCAGCTTTATTCTCTCCTCCCACCTCATCCATCTCAGGTTTTTTCTTTAATTTCTATATTATCTTGTACTATGAATCATTATATTTTTCGTGGCGATCGAGAGGGGTTGCTCAGGTGGTGAATACTTTCAACTTTCAATGTTAAGGTTGTGTATTCAAATCACCAAAAGAGGAAAAAGGCGGGAGCTTTGATTCTAGCTATATATGGAGAGATGAAAAAAGTAAAATAAAAATCACATTTTTCATCTATTCAGAAGTATTGATTGTTAGACTAAAAAAATAAAATAAAAATCACACTGAATAAATCAGTTTTAGCGAATATAGCTTATGTAGATATATACATGTGTGGTTTGTGAATTATTACAAGAATGTAACTTGATACTTTATCGAGTTTTGAATTCCCATAACTATAAAAGTACAATGGATATATGTTGAAAATTTATTGTTTGGTTGGATTTATCGAGTTTAAATTTTGAATGAGAACGTAACAGTACCGTATAGGCGATTAAGGGGTTCGAAATCATCTTTTTAGGAATAGGACTTAATTCTAATGTTCTATTAACTATCAACTCTTTTTAATTCTTTAAGAAAAAACACTTGTTGTTCTTAAACTTACAATACATATATAGTTAGAGGTCAAAAAAATAAAAACTCATATAAACATAATAAACTTGCAATACAATTGAAATGTGCACGTTTGACCCTTTACTTGTGAATATTTATGAATTATGAATTGTTCCACCACTAATTATATTTATGTTATATTAAGCGTTTATTGTTACTCTATATTTGATGATAATATATTTCTCAACTAGTTGATACATATAACTTATTTCCTACACAAAGGGACCAGTAATCACTCAAAAGTTAAATGTGTCATATATCACGATGATCAAAATCAGAATTTATCGTACCAAAAGTACTCTTGTGACATACTTATGTGTTTGCATGAAAGTTAGTTGCAGGAAGCAATGACATTGCCAGATCAAATAGATGCAGCAATAACTTACATAAAAAGCTTGGAAATCAAACTGGAGAAGAGCAAAATGCAATTGGAAAAATTAAGGACTAAAAAGAGGTCCAATTTATTATGCATGGCTAATCATGATCCAAATCCAAGTATTAGCAAATTATCTTCACCTCAAATTGAAATCCAAGAAATGAGCCCAACAATGGACTTAATCTTGATTAGTGGCCTTGATAACTTAGTTACGTTTTATAACATAATTAGGTTACTCCATGAGGAAAATTATGAAGTAATTAATTCCAGCTTTTCTCAAGATGGGAACTCTATGATGCAAATTCTCCATGAAACTAAGGTCAGTATATGCATGCTTTGATATTCTGTTCGTTTCAATTTATGTGATACTGTTTGACTTGACACATAGTTTAAGAGACAAAACAAGATTTTTGAAATTTAATTTGTGGTTAAAATAAACATTAGAGATTTGTGTGACTATAGATCATTTTATGAAGGATAAAAGAAAAAACTTAAAGTTCAATTCTTTGTATATGGTTGAAGTGTGTGATATAGTAAACTTATCGTTTTATTAAGTGCTTCTTAAGAGGTGTATTAAGTCAAAATGAGCAAGTAAAAATGGACGGAGGAACTACTTGTTAGTTAAATTAAAAAATCAAGAGAGAAGTAATTATTTTCTTCCAACTTTGACCTTAGAATTAATTATATAAGAATTAAGAGACATATAAATAGACAAAAGACTAATGAATTAATAACGGATATATTAGTCAGATTATACTCCTAATTAATTTTTTTCTTAACAGTTGTGCAATATCTTATCATGACAACTAAATGAGAATGGAGGGACTAGTTTTATTTTCTGGTTTTCCACCTTATACCTACTTTGGGAACTAATTCAGATTCGCGTTAGAAAGTCTCATTTTAGAGGGCAAAATATTTTCTATCAGAGATAATTTCATATCCAAAGCTCGAATCTGAAACCTTTGATTAAGAATAGAGCAGTTATCGGCAAAAGTCAAAATTCTAGTCCTTTTTTTTAAAAAAAAAAAAACTAGAATTCCAAACATATTTAGTAATTAAGCAAAAGCTCATTTTGACACCTTTTTAATTTGTGTGTAGGTTATTGGGAACTCAATAATAGTGTATAGAAGAGTGAAGGAATTGCTTTATGGATCTTCTTCAAGTGATGATATTATTGAAACCCTACTGCATTCATGGGACAATGAGATTCAATCTGGAATGCTAGGGTTAATTAATTTGATGTAACAGATTTAGTATCAATATATAACTCACGACTTATAGCATAGAGTTAAATTTTACAATAAGTTATATTAATGATTTGTAGCAAGTTACTCTTCTATTTTCTATAAGTTAATTGTCATATAAGGCTTGCTATAAAGATTTAATCAATCTATCGTTGTAAGTAAACTTAATATGATGGTGTAAAAAAATATATACACAGACAGTGCATAAATCTTAAACTTCACTCTGAACATGTTACGAGTTCAATTGCTAAAAAGAAAAAAATTAAAGATCATTTTGTTTTAAAATTAAAAAAAATGATTAATTAAAGATCAACTCATTTTAAGAAAAATTCTTGCAATTTAAATATTTAATGATATTCCGGGGTAATTTCATTTCAAGGAAAATGGATATATCTTTTGATAAATGAACTAGAAGAAAAAGGAACCATATCAAATTTTGAGTTCGAGTCCTTGGAATATAGAAAAAAACATCGATAGAGAGCATTTCCTCCCTTAATGGACCTTACTAGTGTATCCGAATTAATCAAGTCTCAAAATGAATACCAAACATCACGTGGAATATCAAACGAAATAAAGATTGCAGTTGAAGATATCAAATTAAACAAAATCTGATAATTTCATTACTAAAAATAAATATAGAGTCAACAAATGAATACATGAATCAAATAAGATGTGACATTTTTATTTTTTTTTGAAAAAAAAACAGCAATAAAAGTCCAAATTTTATGAATTAATTTGAAGGTTTGGAATAAGCAGAAGGGACAGCAGCTTTGAAAATTCTATCAAAGGCATTTTCAATGCTACATTTGAAATTTTGTGGATCAATTAGACCTTTTTCTGTTCCTACTGCCACTCTTAATTTTCCCATATAACTCATCATTGTTATTGTTAAACTCTGCATGAAAAATCACCAAATTTCATTAAGTCAATATGTAGTAAAAATCTATGTTGCTCGGACTTTTTCAAAAATGTCAATAAATGTGTGTCAGATTCTTAAAAAATAATAGTGTATTTTTAGAGAATCTGACACAGATACGGCATCGAAACTGAAGAGTCCGTGCAACTTAGGTGAAAACACATTCTAAACACACACACAAATAGTGATTGCAATTGTTTTCAACGGACTTCCCATATATGAAATTATGATTTTAATTTCTAATAGTGTTATATACTTATGTATCAAATACCTAATAATTATAAATATTTTTTACACGATTAGTACGTCAAAGTTAAACTTAAAAAAAAAAGAGGATGTAATGTAATTTACCTCGGGAACACCAACCACCATGAAGTACAAGCTTTTGACTGGATGATTTGCCAAAGCCATTTTTTCCACTGGCCCAATCATGTTTGATATTGTCATGCTTGAATTCTTCAACGTGTTATGGATATATTTAGCCGTTACCTATAACACAAATTATTAATTTAGAATTCAGTATATAACGTAAAAAAAAAAGTTAGAATCCTGAATTAATAAACTTCAAATTCTAATGAGAAAAGTCATTTTTTCGCCCTTTTATAGATAACTAGAGTAAGAGATTTCACCTCAGGGCCTCTATACTTTTGCAAAGTATCAAGCAATTTTCCAGTAAGAATAACAGCTGCGGAGTTTCTTTTTCTCTGAATAACATCTTGTGCTTTAAACACAAAACTTAGAGGGTTAGTTGATGATTCTTCTTTATCAATTTTTGGTAATGAAACATGTAAAAATGCAAATTGATTTCCCCATTTTGACTCATTTTTGGGTTGCAACATTTCTTTCACCGATTTGTATCCTGCAATATTTCTAGTGTTGAGTAACACCAATGCCGTTGAATTTGCATTTTTCTGTTCATATTTCGTTTCCTCCATGTATAATCGTACTCCCAAGAACAAAATTCCACATATAACGTCGTTTATCGTCTGTTGGACAAAAAAAAATCGTAAATCTTAAATAGTATAAGGTTCTCAATATCAAGGCCATGATATCCATTGACGTTGTAAATAAAATGTTACATAATTAGTGAAATTTAACTTGTCGTAATTAAGAAGGTTATTTTTTTTCTTATATTCAGGTTACTAATCAACTTCAGTGCAATTTAACATGTCATAAATATTTATCGTCGTACTAGAGCTCACCTCTAGAGTGTGGTGACATTAAATATGAGGCAACAACTATAGAGGAGGTTGAGATATTAATGTTGGTCATGTAAGTTGTTACATGCCATAAATTAAAAATTTAGGTCACCATATCTAATTTAATGCCATAAATTGAAAATTTTACATTTTCGAGGAAAGGTTCAGTCAACCATGCTGCCAATTAAGGAGTTAATTCTCTTATATTGTCCAGGAAAAAAGATATTTCTTTCGTCTCATACTACTTGTCCACTTTTTTCTTTTTTAGTTGTTCCTAATTATTTATTTATTTTGACAAATTAAGAAAAGACCATTTTTTTTACCTATTATATCCTTAATTAATTACTTAAAAAAATATAGAACTTCTTGAAAATCTTAAGTTTTCACTTCATCCACTTCATAATTAATATAGTAAAATGGTAAACTCACTATGTCAATAATTATTCAAAAGTGGACAAGTAATTAAGGACAGATGGAGTATTAGTTACCAACTTTACACTCCTTTTACACATCTAAATAATGACAAGATTATTCCCAAAAAAATTATATTAGTACTGGTAATATTTTTAATCCCTTTTTACTTGTTTAATTTTAATTTTAACTTGTCATTTTTAACAAATCAAAAAAAGATATTATTTTTCTACCTATTATACCCTCAATTTATTTAGAGAGGTAATGTTTTTGAAAAAGGTAGAACCTCTTTAATGAGTAAATTGATTTTGGAATTCTATCAATTACTTAACAAAGTAAAATAATAAAATCACTATATCAATTATTATTTTCTTAATATGTGTGCTCAGTCGAAACTGTGCATTACTCTTCCAATTGCAACTACTACCTTTTTTGACTAATTAAGAAGACAATCAATATAGTAGTAAATATCCACATGTATTTTACTAGTACTAGTAATTGCTCCTTGTTGGTCGGTGTATACAGGTTTGACATAATTCAATAGCTTTAACTTAAATTTTATATCTATAAAGTCTACCTGAATAGAGTAATTACACCTTATTAGTTAGAATTTGTAAACTCAAAATTCTAACTTTGTCTTTATTTGCGATATATTATTTTAGTGCTATTACTATGAATTCCTACCCTACTTGCACCAAATGCAATTTGCTAGGAGGGAAATATGGGTACTTAATTCCCATAAGAACATAATCTGATAATAGTACTTGAAATATGTTTTTGTGTTATTTAATAGTCCAAGCAAATTAAATAACATATCTTTGTTTTTTAGATTATAGTTCCACCTAAACATGTCCTTTCACACAACATAATTCTTCGATGTCTTTATCAATCTTAATCGGAAGAAAATAATATCTAAATCAAATAATCAAGAGTCAATTTTTTATTTGTAAAAATCAACCTTCAAAGGTCAGCTTTTTCCGACTTCTTTTAAGGTTAAATTTGACAGTTTTTTAAGTAGTACGATAGTTCCTCAACTTAAGTAAAATATATCCATAAGATAAGCAGGTAAAACAATTACAGTAACGCATAAGTCATGCTGAAAACAATTAAGACGAGAAATTAAACAACATACCACTTTAAGATTGGACTTAATTTCTTTGAGATGATCAAGAGAGAACTCCATAGTTGTAATATCAATTGCTCTAAACTCCACACCTTCATCACCAGACCTAATTGTTGTCCTTTCATCTTCAAGATTAGTGCTTTTCATTAAACTCCATCCAAAATCCAACAAAGTGTTCACAACTCCATTAACCCTTTGAACCACATTAGTACAAAACCTCTTCTTATAATCACTTCCCAAATTGTGATTATTATTATTATTATTATTATTACTAGTAAATGATGGAAATGTTAAGGGAAGTGAAGGATTATCATCTCTTTGTAAACAAGAAAGAAGTGCACCCATTAGTGAAAATCCATCACCAAGTGAATGATGAAGTTTAAACACTAAATTTCCAGCTGATTTTGTTGTTGGATATTTGAATATGTGAATTTCCCATAGTGGTCTACTTTGTGGGAATTGTTCCATAGCAATTTTGGTCATGTATTCATTGAAACAATTATCATAAAATTCTTTTGATTTTCCTTGTGGAAAAATTGGCACATTTATGTGATCTTTGTGCTTCACTTCTACTTTCTTCCATTGTTTCACTCCATTCTTGTCTTTCACCTAATCAAGATTAACAAGAAAATTAGGATAAAAACAATCAAGAATTGAAGAATAAAGATAGATCTCGACCCTAACTCAATCTGTATGATCAGTAACGGAATCAAGATTTTATATAATGGGAATTAAAGAAAAAATATTAAAATATCACACTTCAAATTTGACTCTATGACCTAAATCAACTTTTGAACTTAGGAGAGCTAGAAGTATGAATATGAATTCAGTAGTTTTTGTTTAAAGAGTATACCTGTATTTAAAAAAATTCATTACATATATATGAATGTTTAGTTTAGAACCAAATCATTAACAATTGAAGTTATCGTTCTAAAATCAGTTATCGTTCTAAAATACAGAACTTATAAAATTAAAATTCTAGTTTCGCCTCTATTTTAACCCTTCGCTAGCTACTTCACTATAGTTTTTATTATGCCAAGAGAAATCTACTATTTAAATATAAACAAAAGAAATTTGTCTTAGTCCTACTTGCATAGTATAATTTTTTAACGAAAGCCATCTTATCAAAATACCACTCCCCTCAACTTAGCTTTGCTCCTACCTACGATCATATAAGGAGATCACAATCGAAATATCTCTCAACTAACGTAGGACATTCTAACACATCGTGAAAAAAAAACTTACCATAATAGAAGAGAAACGAGGATTAATAGGGATAAAAACATCCTTAAGCAATGTCACGGTACAAGAATCATCGATCGTAATTTCAGATTCCAACACACAAATAACAGAAATCGACATAACTGAGCTCGTAAAATACTGCCCGGTAGGGCTAACTGGAAACGACGACGTTTCATCATCATCTTCTTCTTCTTCAACCATTTTTTTCACATTAATATTCTTCATTTTTGTTGTTCTAATTTGTTCACAATGTACTATGTCTTGTGTCTCTTAAATCTTTACCTTTATAAATAATAAATATTTGTTAATGTTAGCTAGCTAGGTGTGTGAATAATAATATTTGCTAGTACTAGAGTATTAATTAATATCTGTATTTATTGTATGAAGAGATGGGAAAATTGGATTTCATATGTTTGTGATTAATTTTCTTGTTGGGGAAATATATACATGGAGTTATGGACTACTGACACGTGGGTTGCGATGTAGTGGTGAGACTGTTTTACCCTTAATTAGATGTTTCGGGTTCGAAGCCTGAGTATGGAGATGTTGAAAATATCATTAAATAATAAAAGTGTGTTCTCTCTAACCACACACTTCAACATGGTATCAGAACAGACAGAGGTCCTGAGATCGAAAATCCTGTTGGGAGCGTCAACCCAAATGGACTCTGCAGTGCACGATTCGAATTTAATCGAAGCTCTAATACAAAATTCAGACATCATCAGGTGTGGGAATTTTTCTTTAAAAAGAAGTTATGGACACCCTTCATCGTATTGACTACTTGACAACAAACTTTAGCAGCTGAGGGGTCTTTAAGTGAATGAATTATTATTTCCTTCGTTTCATTTTATTCGATCTATATTGACCCGTTATGTACGACTCTTAAAAAAACATATTTATTTTGCTATATTAACCTAACTAAGTACATTTTAACATTTTAAATTTGTTTACTAATTAAGTATTGTTTAATATAATTATTTAATTCTAAAAATAATATTGAATGATTACTCATGACCTTACGGACAACCTAACCATGTTAGACTAATTTATTTGTCTCTAGTTAAGAGACATAAACAATAATTAGTCCTTTCTAAATATTTTCTCCGCTCGTTTTTACTTCTTTAGATTAGACTTGGCATATTTCTTAAGAAATAATAATTTATATAAATATTTTAATATAATATTTATATTAATTGATATTTAATTTTAAATTTTAAAAAATAATTTGAATAATAAGTAATTAATATATTATTTAAGATAAAACATGAAAATAATATGTTTTTTGTTGTTGATATGCTAAAAAAAAAAGATAATTTTTTTAAAAAAATATAATTATTAGAGTTAGATATTAAACTACTCACAAAAAAGTAGTTAACATCAATATCTTTGCTTAATAATTTGCAGAGGTGGCATTAATTCTTCTCTAACTTATTTAATTTACTAGGTTTGGATTTTATTATTTATACTCTCTATTTATTTTAACTTGTTCCATTTTACTTTATGAGAGTTAATTTAGTTAAGTTTCGAAGCTAAAATAAATTCTTCTAATGGCATTTGCCGAAAGAATACATCTTAATATGTTGGTCAAAATTTATAATTTAATTTTTAGAAAATAAAATATAACAAATATTTAGGACAGAGGGAGTAGATGAAAAGCTAAACGAGCATCTTAAATTACGAGTATTTTGAGACGGAGAGAGTAGAAAATATTGAACAGCTGGCTGTATAACATTTGTAACATGCTAATAATAAATGTGCCAACAAAAATGGTAGTTGATGGTCTATCAGATCATCTTCCCAATTAAATTACATCATGTGTGTTCTTGAGTACTTTCCAGCTCTTGTCCACTTGTTATTATTGTTAGATATGAATTATGATTATTATTGCGAGTTCGAGCCGCTCAAATAAAGAAGAATTTTGGTATGATTTACTTGTTTGTTACTAGGTCTGAAAATGGTATTGATAACGGTATTGATATGCCTCTTAATTAATTAAATGATTCTTCTTAATTTTCTAACGAAGGATATCCAGTTGTACATCCTAGGTGGCTATAGCTTCGCCCCTGCCTACGAAGAGAAATTTGTGGCACATAATAAATCTTCAAATAATCTTTTGAACCTTGCTATGGTGGCCAAAAGTATTCGAATGAGTTGTCATTTTCATGTTTTTACAAAACGATTTAATATATTATATCTTAATATGCATCAGTACAAACGAATCACAAAGCATACTTACTGCTAGTAACTGTATAACATTTATTTGTATTAATTCTATAGGTAATATTTTGGTGAGATTTACAACGTTTTTTTTTTTGTTTTTTGTTTTAATTTGTGGGGAAATGTTTGGTTTCATTGCTCTTTAATTCTTTATGTTTTATTATATAGTCCTATTACTATTTAGGAAAATTATTGTATCATACTCTAAAGTAGTATATAATTTTAGTCATCAATATTTGTAGCGATTTCTACACATAATTATTATTCTAACAAAACTTATTGTCAATAAAAACATTTTGATTTTCTAACTATTTTAATCTGCTAAATTTGTGTGATTATTAGTGTAAAGAAGATTTCTAGTTCTTCATTTTCTATGCAGCATGACCGTGCTTTCCAAAGGAAAATAAAATTCATTTTATACATGAAGCATCCTGTTTTTTCAGGATAGCATTTTGCGCCCACATGTTTGAATTTGAAGGTAAAGAGCTCGCTTGTTATACAGGACCAGTGGTTCAGTGGTAGAATAGTACCTGCTACGGTACAGACCCGGGTTCGATGCAAAATTAAATTTCGTATTGAATTGTTTTAGTATTTTGAAAATGTGAATATTGAAATTTTGTCCATTATTGGCCGGCCACTAACAATGTGTTGGACACAAAAACACAACAAAAGTGCAAATCAACATTTGAATTCACAGCCGTTTTTTAATAAAGTCCTTAGGATTTTAGGCAAATTCCCCATTTTTGAATGTAGTTTTGTCTTTTCATGTCCAAAAGTAGTGCATTCCTTTCCAAGAAATGCCCCTAACAGCAATTGCTAAGGAGTTGCTAATTATGGAGAGGAGTTGCTAAGGAGTTGCTAATTCAGCAGCAAGATTGGAAAAAAAGTATGTGGAGAAGAATAGAAGGAACAATATGAAGATCCTCTTTAGCCACCTTTATTCCCTACTCCCACCTCATCCCTCTCAAGTATTTTCTTTAATTTCTATATTATATTGTACTATGAATCATCATCTTTTTCGTAACGTTCAGAATAGAGAACTTTCAATATAAAAAATTATATTTTTCTTTTATTCAAAACTCACTATCTGACTAATCTGAATTCACATTGAATAAATCATTTTATAGCGAATTCAACTTAATCTAATATTTTTTGTATGTAGATGCATGTGTGAATTATTACAAGAATGTAAGTAGATGCTCTATTAAGTTTTGAACCCATAACTACAAATATAATGTTGGTTGGATTTATCAAGTTTAACTTTTGAATCAGAACGTAACACTAGGATATGTGATTAAGAGGTTTGAAATCGTCTTTTTGATGTAATATGTATACATTTCTCATTTAGTTGATACATATAACTTATTTACTACACAAAGAGACCAATATTACATGTTTTAATCACTCAAAAGTTAAATGTGCCGTGTCATATATCACAAGAATCAAAATCAGAATTTATCGTACCAAAAGTACTCTTGTGACATACTTATGTGTTTGCATGAAAATTAGTTGCAGGAAGCAATGACATTGCCAGATCAAATAGATGCAGCAATAACTTACATAAAAAGCTTGGAAATCAAATTGGAGAAGAGCAAAATGCAATTGGAAAAAGTAAGGACTAGGCCCAATTTATTATCACCTCAGATTGAAATACAAGAAATGAGCCCAACAATGGACTTAATTTTGATTACTGGCCTTGATAATTTAGCTATGTTTTATAACATAATTAGGTTACTCCATGAGGAAGGTTTTGAAGTAATAGATTCCAGCTTTTCACTTCATGGGAACTCTAAGATGCAAATTTTCCATGAAACTAAGGTATGTATAATATTTTATTTGTCTCAATTTATGTGATACGGTTTAATTTGATACAGTTTAAGAAAGAAAAGAAGATTTTTGAAATTAGTGGTCTAAAACAAATATGAGATTATATTTGTGTGGCTATAAATTATTTTATTAAGGATAAAGGAGAAGTTTTAAAGTTCAATTCTTTGTATATGGTTGAAGTGTGTGCTTATTTAAAACTTAAATGGTTAAAAGGAGCATATTTTTTATTTATTTAATTATATTCTCAACATACACTATCGGTGCATATGCTAAATGTAAATGAGAAAATGTTTGCGTCCTTTTGAATGATTTTCTTATTTATGCCTTATAAACTCAAAATGTGATATAGTGAACTTATCATTTTATTAAGTGCTTCTTAAGAAGCATGTCAAGTCGAAGGTAATTGTATACCCAAAGCTTAAATCTGGAATCTCTTATTAAGGATGGAGTAGTACGTACGACTAGAATAGTTAGTGGCAAAACTCAAAATTCTAGTCCTTTTTATGGATTGAATTTCAAACCTATTTAGTAAAGCAAAAACTCATTTTGACACCTTTTTTAATTTGTGTGTAGGTTATTGGGAACTCAACGATGGTGTATAGAAGAGTGAAGGAATTGCTTAATGGATCTTCTTCAAGTGATGATATTATTGAAACCCTACTAAATTCTTGGGACAACCAGATTCATTCTGAAATGCTAGAGTTAATTAATTTGACGTAATAGATTTATTACCAACATAACTCACGATTTATAGCATAGAGATAAACTTTACAATAAGGTATATTAATCGTTTGTAGCAAGGTACTCATCTATTTTTTCAGATTAATTGTCATATAAGACTTGCTATGAAGATTTAATTAAGGAAAAAGTACACTTATTAGACACAAAAAGTAAAGGCTATTTGTGTGAAATTTTTTGATGCTATGAGGCATGGGCTTAATTATCCTCTTTTATATGGATGGATCCTAATTCAATTCATTTTAGCTCAATTCATCAAAATTCGATCTAATTCACCCATTTGTCACCCCTACCTATAATATGATGCTGTAAATTATGTGGCATCGTTTAAATTTCGAGAGTCAAAACATTTAATTTTTATCGTAAATTCAGACATAAAATCTTTAAATTTTCTGATAATTCAAGATATTAAAAACTATATATGAAAAAATTATGGTTAAAGAAAAAACTCATTTAAATCTCAAAATCTAAAAGGTACCACATGAATTGGGACGGAGAAAATAGTGAAGAGAACACAGTCATGAATTTAATTCAAATTTCTGAATATCCATAATGAAATCATAAAACATATATATATGGACTTATATATATGTAGTACATAAATCCAACTGAATATAAATCTAGCCAACCAAATTACATTAATTCCTACAAATTGGAAACTTGAATTAATTTGGAATATTTGTTACTTAATGAAATAAAAAGTAATTAACTTATTAATCAGTCTTTTTAAAACTTGAGACAGGCATTAATCCATGTTTCAAAGCAGCCTCCCAAACTAAATGAATTCTTTGTACATCAATAGCCCCAACTTCATGGTGAGTCCATCCTTCCAATGAATGTACAACTCCTCCTGCATGACATGCATGTACAACTCCTCTTTCCATTGTATACTATATAGAAATAAATTTTAATTAGCCATTAAAATTACTGTCGATCTATGTTGCTCAGACTCAAGAAAAATGTCGACGAGTGCGTGTCAGATCCTCGAAAAGTAGTGCAATATTTTTAGAGGATCTGATACGGGTGCAGCAACAATTTTAAAGAGTCTGAGCAACTTAGCTATTAATTATGTATTATGAGAATAATTATACAAATTAATTAATTACCTCACAAGATCCAAGTCCTTTAACATGAGAAGGTAATCTCATGGCAGCAAGATCACCATATGTACAATCACTTCTATAGGGCAAAACAGGAGGTACCACAAATTGATGAAAATGTGCACCTACTGGAGCAAATTTTTGCTCTCTTGGTGTTATCCATTTTCCAACTATCCATGTCTATATATACAAAAAACCAAAATATACTATTAGAGTTATAATTAGTGGTGAAGTTAAAAATTTTGGTAAGGGGGTTCAAGAATTAATATATATGTATGAAAAATAATTTTTGATCGATATATTCTGTATAATTTTCTACATACATAATATAATTTTTCGATAAAAAGTGTCCGATTAGCCATCCTAGGCTATATGTGGTTGCGCCACTGGAATTATTAATTAACAATAAGAAATATATAAGAAGGTGCTTTGATTAATTCACTACTAGAAACAAACGTTTTTTCCACCATGAATCAGTGGGAAATTTGTGTTATAGAATATGATTTTCTATAATTTTTCCATTCATTTTCTACTTACCCAACTTAATTACTGAGAAAAAAGCATGGTGAGAAATAGATTCTCACTGAAATAGTAGGAAACTTCCTAATTTTTTCATTTGAAAACATTACTCCCGCTA
This sequence comes from Solanum etuberosum, assembly GCA_029582245.1. NCBI lineage: Eukaryota > Viridiplantae > Streptophyta > Magnoliopsida > Solanales > Solanaceae > Solanum > Solanum etuberosum. The sequence continues at coordinate 48,630 of JAJONR010000486.1, read as the reverse complement.
GTCCATATTAAGTGAATTGTTGGGGGTATGACATACCCCTTAAGAAAAATATTTAAGGAAAAAAATAAAATGCTACTTTTCACTATATTACCCGTTTAATTATTCCCAAACTATTTTGTTAAAAATATATAAAGTAGTTAAGAATCTCATTAAATGAAAGATAAGTATAAAAGAAAAAAAATCCCAACAATTCTCATGAACTTTGAACAATTCACTTATTTTAGATTACGAAAAAAGTCTCAACAATTCACTTAATATAGACCAGAGAGAGTGTGTTTTTTTTCTTTTCTTACCGATTCAATCAAAATATCTACCAAAATAGCCACCGAACATTTTTCTGTGGAAAAATATTGTCAAATAAATTACCTTGCAATTTTTAGCTGCCTGATACTTTGTGACATGAACAAGGTATTTTTGATATTCATATGGAGCTTCCTTAAGTATCTTTTGAAATCTTTCACTAGATGAAGTTAACATCTGAAAAATTAAAACAAAACACATAATACACAAAATTAATAAACAAATAATTTTAAAAAAATTTTAAACTAAACAACATACTCCCTCTGTCCTGTCCGTAATTACTTGTCCACTTTTCCTTTTTTAGTTGTCCCTAATTACTTGTCTATTTTGACAAATCAAGAAAGGACAAAATTTTTTTACCTATTATACCCTCAATTAATTACTTTGAAAAAGGTAGAACTTTTTGAAAATCTTAAATTTTTAATTCATCCACTTCATAATTAATAGGAGTAAAATGGTAAACTTACTATGTCAATCATTGTTTTCTTAATAACTGTATCAATTCAAAAGTGGACAAGTAATTAGGGATAGAGGGAGTAATTGATTAAGTTAATTAAATATACTTACAAGAACACGAACTTGTTTAGTACAAAGGTAAAGAGCAATAGCTCTTCCAAGTTTAGATGTTGCTCCAGTCAAGAAAACTTCATTAACATCATGTTTAGTAATTTGATTAAGGATAACTGCTGCTGTTAATGTATTTCCATGTACAACTCTTACTTTAAGATTAGGATATTTATTAACAAATAATGTTCCACCTCCATTTAATCCTTCATTTTTGTTTAATGCTGCAAGACTAATTACTTTAACACCTAATTTATTTGCTCTAAGTATTGCTTGCTCTATTTGGTTATTAATACCATTTGTTGCAAATGGTAAAAAATATTGGAAACCAAATCTTGGTATAACCCAAGTTTGGTGTAAGTAATTGTTTAGGTAATAAAATGTGTTTAAAAAGGGTTTAGAGTAAAGCCACATGATAATCATGGCTAAGAATGAAAGGGGTAATAAGGGGATAATGTAGGGTTTTGTGGTGAATGGAATTGAACTAAATGATCTTAATACATATGGTACATGTAAGGCAGATGTCATGTCTACTACATGAGCTAAGAACACAAAATTTGGTACTTGACTATTTGTACCTGCAAAACAACATAGGAATTATGATTAATATATGACAACAGATCGAGACTTGCTCGAATGGTAAACATGCATCTCTCACTTTCAACCTGACGATTGTGAGTTCGAGTACTCACCAATATGGAGCAAAAAGATAGGAGCTCTTTATAATTAAGACATGATGATCACTACTAAAAATTGGTTAAGAATCGACGGATAGAATCAGTTTTTTTTAATAGGGAAAATCGATGTCAAATTGATGGATCGTACCTTGTCCGGTGGATTTTTAAGAATATACATAAAAATGTAACTATTTGAAATTATATGACCTTGGACAATTTTACCACACTCGACCATACATGCTCTTCGATGAAATATTATTTTTATTATTTTTATTTATACTCTTTAACTATAATTTTGCACTTCAAAAATCGATCATATATGTCGATTTCTGTAAAAATAAAATAAAATAAGGGACTGCATCGGTTTTCTTTAAATAAAATAATTTCAAATAAAATAATTTGTTTAACTGACGGATCGTCTGAGTATCTAATTATTTAAAAAATAAAATCTATAGACATAATTGATTTTCCCTCGATTTTTTGTGGACCAATTATATTCATCGATTTTTGCATTGTTTTTAGTGGTGGATGATTTAGTACTATAGTTACCAAAGTACAACTACTTAAAATTTATTTTGGTGCAACTACCGGTATCTACTACCTTCTTAAAAAGATAAATATATACTCATCAGCTTAATTACATTAAATTTCACGAAATTATCAATTCGATCCATTTTATATTACTTGACTTACGTTGACATTACAAATTATATATATATAGTGTATTCCTTAAGAAAAGAATTATTTAAAAATATATTTTACTAAACTAACTTTATTAATAATGCTTCAAAACTCTAAATTTAACTATTATTCTCCATAAAAGTATGGACATATGTACTTTGAGTCACTTGGCAAAACATGTATGTACAAGCAAATTTAATGTACTCATAACTTTGCTATGATACCATGTACTTTTGACAAAATAAATTTTAGGGTCCGATCGAAAAAAAAACATGTATTCTCTCTGCTTTCTATTTTACACGATGATTAAGAAATTATTAATAAATTGATTAATATAACTATTTTGTCCTTTGTTCATATTAATGCATATAAAAATACAAAGTTATCGTTACCAAAAGAAAAAAATGCACATAAAAATAAGTTGAAAAAATATACATAAAATATAGGAATAGCTAATATTTAAGAATTATTTAAACTTCCAAAGTTCATATTAATTGTAAAGGTAAAATGAAGAAAATTTAATCAATTGTATCTTGATTTAGTAAATGATCAAGTAAGTATATCGAATAACTATTTTCAGTAAGATGTTTATATAATATGGGACGGAGAGAGTATATTTTACCTGATTGAATACTTGCTTTTGTGTGCATTTCCCATGATTTTGGGTTAAGAGTGTTGCCTACAACATCAAAAAGTGGCATAAAAAGGCAATAATTTGTTCCCATCTCTGTGTGATGTAGGCTGTGGTACCTGCAAATATAGAATAATATGGAATGGTTAAATATTGTGATAAATTTATACCACCAGATAGAGTGTCTTACTTTATGAATAATAACGAATTAATTAGAAGCGCGCTAGCATCGACTTACGTTGGAGTGTAAATGAGATACTTCATAAATGGTAAGGCAAGAAATAGTTGATGAGGAATAATCTCAAAATTACAATGCCCCAAACATCTTAAGAAATCAAATATCAATACATAGCTATAAATCATAGCTATTGATCCATATCCCATGACATAACACCCTAAAATTGGAATTCCAATCACTCCACCTAATAAAATTTGCTCCAAAAATGTAGCATGACCAGCTGAAAAATTATAAAAATTAAAAATTAATTTTTCAATTCGTTAGAAAAATTAAATAGGGAAATAAATATACATTCGTTAATTTACCTGTAAAAGGTTGTAGTACAGCTGATGAATGATGAAGTGAATGATAATTTCTGAAAAGATAACTTCCATGGAAGAATTTATGTAAGTAATAGTAAAGTGGTTCTGAAAATACTATATGGAGGATTATGATCATTATGAAGCCATTTAAATTCCAAATTGGAATATTAATAATATTTGGGAATGTGTAATAGGCTAAACTAGCCATTATAGCTTGAAGGAGTATAAAATTATCCCTGAAAAAATTACAAAAAAAAATTAGGACTAGGGTATATATTCAGGAACGAACTTTATAGCTAATTCCTGTATATATGATGTTGAAGATTTAAGTATATACGTACCAGTCCCATTCTTCGTCAATTTGTTTAAAGTCAACACTTGTTTTATAATACGTCGATTTCGAGTTAAAAACAACATGTTACTAAAAGAGGACCATAGTTGATAAATGAGACCTCTAAGTGAACATAATATAAGAACATGTAAACACCATGTTGCCTTGATGCTATCTTCTTGAAATCTTGAATACATCACTTTTGCAACAAATGGTCCATACAATAAATACTGTTCCAAAAAAACATATAAACATTATTCACTAAGAAAAGATCGAACGCTAAAAGGTTGAATTAATTAATACATAACAAACACCTTAACTCGTTAAAAATGTACCTTGAAACATCCCAATTTCTCCCATGGCCAAGTTGACAATGGACCTTCCATATTTATGAAAAATAAGTAACACAATTCTTCTCAACTATTTTTGTACCTATATTTTGTGAAGAATATGGATTAGTATTGAGTGTATATATATATAGAAATGAGGAAAAGGCTAAAGGAAGAAGAATAATCTTATTGAATTCTAGTGCAACATTATTAATTGACTCAATTTAATTTTAGTGTATAGTTGAGCACTTTCTTATTCACAATTTAATTTTAGTGTACAGTCGTATACGTTGACTTGCTATTGTATAATATAATATAATATAATACACCGATTGATTAATGTGTTTATACTTTGTAGGCATGGCCAACTATAATTTGGGTTGGCTTTCACATATCTTTGACATGTGTGCTCTTTATTAGGATGGTACGCCACCATCTATTTTATTTTATACAAAGGTGTTTAATCAATATACTAATTAAGATAACACATGATAATATTATCATAACCAGAAGTTTTTTAAGAAGTGCAAAAATAATCCTCTTGTGATCAAGACTAACGCAATAATAATATTTCAAGAATAAGGAATTATTTTTTACTATTAATATTAAATGAAACACAAAAAGTATAAAGCAATAACGGATTTAAGATTTTCGACTTATGAATGCTCACTTCTAATCACGACATGACTCACATGACCAAAATAACTGCACGTACAGAATTAATCCAAAAGACATATACGATACGTTTGTTAAATAAATATTAAATTAATTAGGAGAAAAGTATTGTTTCAATATATATAAGTCTAGCCTAAATTTGGAAACTTTTCTTGTGAGTCTACACTTTTCTTACCAGCACTCCACCTCCCAAACTAAATGATTTATACTTCCTTATTTAATAACGTGTTCACGATATTAAAAATAATTTTTTATTTTTACTTCTCCGTATATATATGATTAATTTTCTAAGATTTTTAAATTATTAGTAATAGTTATGATATTATGGTAAAATATGCATATAAGAAGTGCATTGTGAATCAGTAAAAGTGAACGTGCATAGGGGATACTAATTGTTAGGGGGTCCTCCACGTCGTAAAAGTAATAATACGAGGTAATAAGATAGAGTTTAAGAAAGAAAAAAAATATCCCAATATTTTTTAAATCTATGAAATATAGTATATTCATATTTGACCACTGAGCCATCTTTAAAAATAATTTGTTCGTTTCATTAATTCTTTATGGGTGGAAATTAGTTGTATCACTCATGATGAATATTGTTCACCGTCCTTAACCTAAATATGTAATATTATATATATATATATATTAATATTATATATGGTTACCTATACTTTTTTAATTAAAAAAATTTGGGGGTCGATCGACTCTCTTAATTGACCATGTTAGCCATGGATGGGTGTCATTACCTGCGTTTTTTTTTAAGGACATAAAAGTAATACTGAAGTTTTTTCAAATTTTTTAAAAGATATCTTAATTATGTAGGTGTCCTATTATATCACGAAAGTATTAAATACTTTTGTAAATGAACCAATTTTAATTTGGAGAGAAAGAAAAAACAATGTTGGCAATTAATTAAGTTCATATTTTATATATAGATATAAAAGTTACCCAAGCTAATATATTTTATAGTGACTTGCTATTACTGCTAATTAACACTTTTGATGAATTAATTGTTTGGTGAAGGTTGTTTAGAACCTCTGTTAGCTTTGAATTGTGAACAACAATCATGGCCAGAGCCATCTTAGGCGAACGGTGATCTGGTGCACACACTATGTTAAAAAATTATGTAGGGTATGTTATACGTCATACATACATAAGTAATATTATTATTTTGCAAATTTTTAACACAATTAAAAATATTTAGTACATTCTTCGCTAAATTCTTGACTTCGCCACCGATATCAATATGACACAAACGTAAAGCACATTTTAAAATATGCATCTTGGGATATTACGTCTTTTATAAGAAAATATATACTTTCTTCGAAATTGTTGGTTTCTGCTTTCAATGAATAGTTCAGCATGTATTTCTACTGATCAATAGTATAGTAAGCACTTTTGAGAATAGAGAAATTATAGATTGATACTATTAATTGCCTAATTGCAATTAAATATCATTCAAAAAAATTAATTAACTTATATTAGTACATTGATAGCTCATTAATTTGATGAATATTAATTTCAAACTCTTTAAATATAAGGGACAAGTTTATACTCCCTTCGTTCCTTTTTAATGTCACCTTTTTAGATTTCACTTGCATTAAAAAACTAAAACTAAGTAAGTTTACAATTCTATCCTTATTTAATAATTTTTTGAAGTCAACTTTTCAATAAACGATAAATAAATTCATCTTTTATTTTTAATTTGTTTGTTGAGATTTCTTTTTCAAAATCAGGTTTTATAGAGTAATGCAATGGTGAGAGTAATTAATCAATGTATGAAGTAATTACAATTAACATTAATTACTTATTAGTTTTATTAGGTTGGTCAAATATCTATTTTCAAGACTAATTAACTATCAAGGGTATAATAGGAAAAATATTGTAATTTATATATTGATTTTATGACAAGTATTATGAACAAACTATTTATAGTAAGCATGACGTATAAAAGAGAACGGAGGGAGGAAGTAGTAAAAATCTAATCAAACATAGAAAATATACTATTATTTTTTTTGGTAACCAAAATACTTTCTATAAAAAGTGAGAAAACTGAAATCTTGTACTTAGTTTTAGCAAAACAAAAGGTATATAGCTGGTCAGTCCCTTAAACTTGTCAGGATATTTTGTGTAGACATAGACACTCGAACAAAGTCATGTTTCAATTGAACACTTCAATTGCTTAAAGTGTTCCAACTTTTGATTCAAATTTTGAATTTTGTTTTATACATATATTTTCATTCGTCTATTAGATAGTTATGTTAAATGAATGAAGTATGTCATCTTATTATATCCACATGGGCAAGTGATGGTAACTCATACATTGATCATCAAGATCTATATGCAATTTCTTTTCCAATATGTTAGAAAACGTCCCAATTTGCTCTAGTCCATATGTCTTCTCAACAAGTATTTCGATATCTTCAGCTAGTTCCTCTTCATTTAGCGGTATTTTGTCTATTGTCATTGCAGTTATAGCACGAATGTTAATGCAATACACGATAAACGTGCTATAACTAGAATGAAAAATATGTCTATAGCAACACTGCTAGTGTCTTAACTGTCTAAATCGAGAGCATGAAGCTCTCACCTTACCAACAAGCCACGACCTGATGGCTGTTGTTAAATGGAAAAACAATTGTTTGCTCAACTCAAAAACATGTTCTAAACAACTAGTCCAACAGAACTCGAACAAATACTACTCCTCTGTACATTCAAGATCATGGCAACATAGTATTATACGCAACAAGAGTCTGAAGAACTGATCAAACGGGCAGTCCTCTTAAGGGTAACGTTTATATGAATCATGACGCCTATTGTTTCTAAAAGCACAACAACCAACAGAGTAGACAATAATGAGGAAAACAAGGAATATGATATTGAGTACAGCCACCCTTTTCCAGTCACTCTTGATATTGTCTAGCAGCCCCGCTTTGCAAGATTCACAGCTGTAACACAACACATTCGGATCGTTGCTCCATAGATTACAGTCAGGATTGGTGAAGGATGAGGTTGAACTGTTGGTCCAGTTAGTCGGGCTCACGTAGGTAAAGTTGCAGTCATTTGATGGTTTGCAGCAACCAGACTGCAAGAATCGTAAACACAATGGGACATACACAATCAAGAAGATATCAACTAAGGTTTTGTAGGATGCGTTTACACTAAGCCAATGAATACATGAGACGTGTCTGTCATACACGTCTATTACTTGATCATGGTTAAGTGATTATATGTAAGAAAAAAATCGTTTTAATCACTGCGTGTTGAGAATGATTTAGCATAATATCTTAGTGAATCAACCTTGGAAGTGAATTTCAGAAAAACTAAGTTATGTAAACTTTCAACTGATACAAAAAAAATGCAATAAAGTTTATACATAGAACCAAAACAAGAGTAGTTAGTAGACATGGTTCATCAACAGTAGTGCACAAAATGAGGAGATGCACGGATGTCCCAGTGCAGAGGTTGGGTTTAGATGGATTCACGAGAGGTAGAGATAGATCGAAAAAGTATTGGAGAGATAAGATTAGACAGGATATGGCACAGTTGCAGCTTATCGAAGAGATAAAAAGATGCGGAGGACATGGGTTATTCTAGAAGAATAGTAGATATGAGTGTGTGATCCGTACTAGTAGGTAGAAGTCAAATCTGCGTACACTGGACTACACTTACTTAATGGAACTGAAAAAACCTCAACTTGTTTCTTCTATAGAACAGAGTCAATATCCTAAAGCTTTCAACTTTTTATATAGTACACCAGAAAAACTTATAGAGTGTAATTACTAGTAAAAAGTATATATGCATCTTTCATTATCAACCAAGAACGTTTTAACTTTTTTCAGAAGTTAAAGTATGTATGAAATAGAATGAAGAGTCATGCGGGAAGAAGAACAAATCGGGCTCAACACTTATCACGCCACAAATCGAGACAATCTCAAATAGGTAATTGGTATGGGAAGACAAGGGAAAAAACATCCATCATTTAAATTTGTGAGTAGCTAAAGTCGAGACAAAATAGGTCATCAGAACTCCGGCAAACACATTTGGCTATGAAAATTCGAAATTCCAGAATCTTCAAAAATTTGAAAAAACAATAAAAAAGTGTTTTCACTCCAAATTACTCAAAAAATCAAAAACAACTCCAATTTATATTTACACCCAAACACAAATTTTCAAAAATCATTTTCTAACTTTGAAAATAAAAACTATTTTTTCTTAAAATCTCACAATCAAACATGACCAAACGCGAAAAGAAAAACCCTCTACATGACCAACCTCCAAAAAAAATCAACATTTGACCATAAAAATTCGAAATTTCAGAATTTTCAAGAATCTAAAAACAACAAAAAGTATCTTCACTCCAAATTACTCACAAAAAATAAAAAACAACTCCAATCTGTATTCACAGCCAAACACAACAAACTTCCAAAAACTATCTTTCACCTTTTAAAAACAAAAAAATCTACTACTTTTTCCTTAAAATTTCACAATGAAACACGATCAAACTCATAAAAAGTCAAAAACAACTCCAATCTATATTCATAATCAAACACAACTCCTCCACCAATTCACCAAAAAATATTTTTCACTCCGAAAATAAAAACTACTTTAAAAAAAATTCACAACAAAACACAGTCAAACCCCTTTTACATGACCAATCAAACATACCAAACATCGAATAAAAATATGCTAATAATAAAAATGAAATACCTGAAGAGCAGATAGATGTTTTTTGTAAAAATCTTCAACTTTATTATCCCCATCATCATTATGATCCATCAATGTTTTGCATATTTTACTATCCTGCAAACAACTCTCAATTTTACCCCAATGATTATTAACTCTTTTTTGTAACCAATTAGAATAATCTCCAAGCCTATATTCTTTATACCCTCTATCAGATAAAACTTGACCAGCCCCATTATTAGTAACAACAAATGCAAAAATTGTAAAACAAAAAATTAAAATAATTAATAAAAACATAATAACAAGATAAATCCATAAAAAACATGAAACTCTACAACATGAACCAATTAAACCAGCTAATGAAATTAACATAACAAAAATTCCAAGTGCTATAATTGGTTTTTCAAGAAATCTTTCACATTCTGTATTTGCTTGTTTTGATAACCAAATTCCTCCACCTATAATTGGAATTGAAATAATAAATGTTATTATGTTAACAATTCCTACTAAATTGTTACTCAAACGCAACATTTTTTGGATTAGAAATTGAAGAATTTTATTATGAGAAAAAGTTGAAGAGGTGTATACATATATTTATGGAGTTTCTGGCGTAGAAAGACAAAAAAAAAATGGATAATACGTCATATATTGAAAAAGAACAAGTCCAACTTTTTATTTTATTTTTAAAAAAAATTGTAAATATGATTTTTGCCACTTGCCAATATAAAAAAAACGAAAAACAATTTGATTTCTCTTCGTGTTTTTTTTTTAAATTAAAATTATATTTTACATATCCATTTAACCTGTTTGTGTGTTTACTTCCACCACCAGGGCCTATACTCACATTGAGTCTTGAAAAAGATTTGAAAGTAAATATATGAAATATTAATTATCTAAATCATGATATTCTTTAGTCTATTACATCTTATATTCATTAATTTTGATCAACAAAGGATCACCAAACATTTCATTTTCTAAAAGAATATTATTGCACATTGAATTTGTCCAAAGGGTAGTTGTGTTTGATTAGGAGAGGGAAAACATTAACCCTGGTAATTAGATGAGAAGTTGACATTGAACCCCACACATTGAGTAGGATAAACATAAACACAAACACATATATATATATATGCATCTAAGAATGGATATCCCGTACAAACATACCGTCATCGATTAATATAAATGTATAATTTTGATCCTTCAAATTAATATGAATGTGTGAACGTTGTCCATTGTATCTACTCATCCCTCTAGTCATAAGTTATTAATAATTCAAAATAAAATAGAAGAAATATCTTTAAACCAAAGTAATTTGGGATAAAGAAAATTTTATTTAAAAGGGTGGTGGAAATAGTCAAGTTGCCATTTGATCAAATAAGAGGAATACATCAATGTCAACCATAAATTAAATTAAATGTACAAATATTATTTTCTATTCTTCTATCGGTTTCACAACTCTTCAATGAATTATCCCCAAAAATATCATGCATTGTAGACATTAAAATAGGATGACTAAAAATTAAGCTAGTTTGACTATTACTAAACAATGGAGTACTCTATTTCCTAACAAGATTCGCACAACGGCGGTATCAGAATTTTCAGTTTAAAATACGAATAAGTAAATATACAAAAAAGATCAACATAAATTCAATATCTACTATATATGTATATATACAGAAAAAGTAATTTTAATCATGTATAATTAGAATAAATCGAGAGTTTCAGATATTTTAAAAATCTATAGAGATAATGTGAAGTCATCCATATTTTGTTGCCTAGAAGCTTTTATATAACGTTGGACATTTCACACACTACAAATAATAGTGAAACTTTCACGAGTACATATTTCCTTTATGTAGTGCCAAAAACACTTGATCAGAAATTTCTTGAGAAAAAACAAGAGTTATAATTTGTCTATTATGAATAGAAGAGCTAAGACCAATTCCCTAGAGAAAGTAAACAAGAATCTCTTTGACCATTTAATTTAAAGAATAAGAACAAACTTTTTAGAAAATGACACTCACAAATAAATTATATAGGTGAGACTAGAAATGTATCATGCTTAATTAGCTCAAATAAAATGTGTTTAATTAAGCTAGCGTTTGATCATACTTTTTGAATTGAATTTAAAGATTTATCTTTTAATACATATTTGATCATGAAATTCTATCAGAGTTTGAAAAAGATGATTTTCATATATTTTCAAGTTCCCAAAAAATGACTCTGATCAATTTTTGGGAATTCCATCATAAAACTTTAAGAAAAAAAAAATCTGAGTAAAATACACGTTCAAACACAACTTCAAATTTTAAAAACTACAACTTCAAAATCTATGTCAAATGAGAGCAAAGAATCGTTATACTTTCCACCAATAAAAAAGAGAATACATGAGTCTATTAAATAAATGAACAAACTAAACGAGAGTATATATAGCCATTAGCTTGATTAATCTAACAAATTAAATCATATATATAGTTAATGAATTTGCCAAAGTTATAAATGGGGATATATAGCCATTAGCTTCATTATTGTTAGCAAGTCTCGTTTACAAGTATTGGGCTTTTTTTTAGCAATAATGTTAATTATGGGCCTTGGCTCTTTTGGATCATATAAAATTGAGGCCCAAATGATGACACTGCATAATGTTCAAGTCTTTATCATTTTAGTTTTCAATTGAGGTGATATTCTCTATATTTGAGCTTTATTCTCTTAAATTATGATGATGGTGTTAATCATCTTTTTTATCAGAACAATATCTATGAATAAATTAAAAAAATCGGGCTTCATACGTAAATTTATCATATGTCAAACAAAAATTTAACTAAATGGCCGCACGTATATATAATATATGGATATTGTATAATAGTAAATAATTGTATATATAATATATAACTATACATTCATAATTTCAAATACACTGTTATATACTATTTATACAAGCAAATCATCTTTCCATGAGCTGATTATTTTTTCTTTTCTTTTTCAATCTCAACCAACTCAAATCTTCTATTAACAATCCTAAAATTTCGAACGGAGCTATAATTTTTTTTGTCTAGATTACAAGACAGGAAACCCTAATACATGTGTATTTCTAAGTGACGGTGTAAAATTATATTGCATTTATGTAAGATATAGACAATAATCTTCTATAAACAGTCCAAAATTTTCGAATGGAGCTCTTATGTGTAAACTAAGTATTTTTTACATTATCAAATCACTCAAATATAATATATAGAATTGTAATTATAAAGATAATTAGATAGTTTACGACTTTACGTGCCATAATCTATAAAGATGACCTATTAATGAAATAAAATCTCTTTAATACATCGTCAATGAATATTAGTTAAACTCACAAATATGAAAATGTCGATGGTAAAAAAACAAAATTGTGTAGAGAAATGCCAAAATTTGCCACATAAAGTTAGAGAAGCAAAGGCAGTTTTCACACTGAAAAAAGTCGATATTTTTCCTTTTTATCAAGTTTCAAGATTTTATTCAGAATTTTAGAAGCTAGCTAGCACATCGTGTATGGCCTAGGATTCTCAAAAAATATGAGGTAGCAACATACAAAATTATAATTATCTTCTTTTGCAACAAATAAAATAAATAGATAGATATTTGCAATAATATAGGTACAAATATGTTTATCCTCGATAAAACAGTACAGTCCAATCATATCTTGATCTCTTCGTAAATATCCCAATAGTTTATTTACCACCTATATGAGCCCGAGAGGTTTAGAGTAAAGTAGACTCTAAGAACCCTAACTGAAACTGAACTCATCTTGCAGACTCCCACAAAAACTCGACGTCTACAAACTTACAAGTATAAAAATGCATATTCCTAGCGTAAACTTCAACTTTTTTTTGCATCACAAAATGGCTTTAAGAACTTGCTTCTACTTTTTCATGATATTATGTTATTGTAACATTATAACTAGCCAAGCCAATAATATTCCAAAATTCACATCCATTTTAGTATTTGGTGATTCATCAGTTGACACTGGAAATAACAACCATATTGACACTATAGCCAAAGGAAATCATTTACCATATGGTCAAGATTTCACAAACCATATCCCAACAGGAAGATTTTCTAATGGAAAATTAGTGCCAGACATACTATCAATTTCTTTAGGTCTCAAAAAAAATGGTGTTCCTCCCTATTTACAACGCGATTTGTCGAAAAACGACTTGCTTACTGGAGTTTGCTTTGCATCTGGTGGAACAGGATATGATGAATTAACTAGTACAATTTCTGGAGTAATTTCTATGAAAGAAGAGCTAGAATATTTCAAGGAATATTTGAGGACAATTAAAGATATTGTTGGAGGAAATAGTAGTGAAGTTGAAAGAATAGTGAATGGTGCTTTGGTTATTGTTAGTGCTGGTACTAATGATTTGATATTTAATTTTTATGATTTACCTAATAGAAGACTTCAATTCAGCTTGAGTGGCTACCAAGATTTTCTACTAGACAAAGTCCAAAGTTTTATCAAGGTTAATACTACTTACTCTAATCTATCGTTAATTCGTAGCTAAATGAAATTTTTGTTGTTTAATTTTGAAATTTTGTTCTTATGTGATCAGATCGATCACTTAAACATATACTTCGTTGGTATATAGTTCAAAGTGGATAATCGATCTCACACATCATATTAAAACATTTTCTTAGTGTATCAACTGATATAAATTATGGAGTTAGTGGAGTGATAGTATGAGACCGGTTCACTACATTTGTCTATTGTCTACCTATTAATTTAATATCGAGATATATACCCAACTTATATATAAATTAATTAAAAAAAATTATTTAAAAATTTAAAATTGTTTGAAAAAAGAAACTTTTATTTACTGAATTATACATTCATCATATCCATCACTCTTTACTATGCATATTCGTGAGCCTCTTAGCCTTTCTAGTTAACTTCTAATGTCACTCTAGTCTATTTTTGTCCCTTTGCATACGGTGGCGTAGCCATATATATCTCAGGATGGTGGTCAGAATTCGTAAATTATATTTCATACATATAGATTAAATCTTGAATATCTTTAATGAAATTTCTGAATTCGTCACTATTTGCATGTGTTAAAAATGGATTAAAAAGTGATACAAATATTTTTAATTATTCTAACGTGTGATATTTTTTTTATGTTTTTTTTTCAGGAATTATACTATCTTGGATGTCGTAATATTATAGTAAATGGATTGCCACCAATTGGTTGTCTTCCAATGCAAATTACAGCAAAATCTCCATTTTTTAGAAGTTGCATAAATGAAGAGAATTTGGATGCTCAAATTTATAACAAAAAGCTTCAGGATTTGTTAATTCAATTACAATCACATCTTCCTGGAAGCAAAATATTATATATAGACACCTATAATTTTATATCTGGCCTTATCCACAGTCCTCAACTACATGGTAAGTACTTCTTTTAATTAATAATAATAAGTTTTTAGTATATAACCATAATTTGTTTTATTTAACCTATTTTATTTATCTTAAATATATAGTGTTACCGATCTATATTTAGTAATTTAAACATTTCATTATGGAATTTGAAAAAAGTAGTTTTTGTTTTCAAAGTGAAAAATGATGCTAAAAATTGGATTTGTGTTTGACAATGAATACAATTTAGAGTTGTTTTTTTTTACTTTATGTGAATATTTTGGAGTGAAAAAGGTGAAAAAACCTTTTTGTTGTTTTCAAATTCTTGAAAATTTTAGATAAATGTGTTTTTCGAAGTTCACCTCGAAAAAAGAAAAAAATATTATCAGTAGTCGCAAAAATGTTGATAATATGCATGTTTTGGGCCACATATTTCAAAAATATATGTCTTTCTTGTTTGAACTTTGTACCTAATAAAACACTATCATCACATATGATAATATATTTGAGTATCTGAAATATTTGTAACAGGATTTGAGGAAACAAAGGTAGGGTGTTGTGGAAGTGGATTAATTGAAGCAGGACCTTTTTGCACCGAACTATCTTCAGTATGTTTAAATCCTTCACGATACATATTCTTTGATAGCATTCATCCAACTGAATCTACTTACTACAAGGCTACTCAATACTTAATCAAGCAAATCCTCCCTAAATTTGGAGAAAATTAGTACTCTTAAGTTAGCTATAGTGTTAAATTTCTTTATTAGTTTGTTGCAAAAATAGAATAAGTGATAGCACGCACTTATATATAATTTGATGTTTAATTACTAGTTAAAAATGTGCATTTTATCGTACATTTTAATATATACCTATCGTCGTTTTTGTCAATTTCTTGTTTTGACACATGCTTATAGCTTTATTTTGATCTTTATCTAATCGTACTCATCTATCTCATTAATTTGACTTTTGCTCAAGGCATAATTTATATATGCCTTGAGCACTAGCTACGTATAATAATTGAAGCAAACTCTTTTTCACATGACCTAATTAGTCCACAACCACTCACTCTTTAATTTCATTTTTTGATTTTTCAATCGATGTTAATCAGCATATGTACGTAATAGGGTCCATGTTTTTGTGTCATGAGCCCCTCAATTTTGGAGGTAAAGCTTACCTACCATGGTCACCTCTATTATAATAGGACTCCAACTATCTTTTTAACTCTATTATGGTTGACTAATATTTAGTCATTCCACTACAATTTTTGATGATTTCCTTGTTGTTACACGTGTTTCTTTTCTATCAATTCCTTATTCACATGTCTCTTCTTTTTGTGTGTTGTATTATTGTCCGCCTTGAAAATGTATAATTAGTGTATTTTATAGCTATTCCACTATGGTAGTGGAATGTCCGGTACGTGGGTCGATACAATTTCATCATAATATGGCTATCATATGACAAGTCCAAAAAAAATGCATGCTTTTAATTTCTCATCCACAAACTTTAGTATAGCCCATTTTTAATAATGTACAATTGTCCCCCACTACCACTAATTTTTCATGTTTACCAACCAAATTGAAACCCTAGCATCCAAAACTATAAATAGCGTTACAAGTTATCATGTTACACCACAACAAGAAATCAAGCATTATTACTTGCTAAATAGAGGAATAATACTTGCATAGAAATAATATTGGATTTTTTTTTATAGTTTTGGTACTTTTATTAGTGTTTTAAGTATGGCTAGGGTTAAGGCTTTGGGCTTTCTTGCTTTGCTTGTTTTGTCAACTCTTGTTATGGTCTCAGAGGGTCGGGTAGCACGAAAGGATTTGGGCCTAGATTTGGGTGGTGGTATAGGAGTGGGCGTTGGTGCTGGGGTGGGCTTGGGCTTAGGAGGTGGAAGTGGTGCAGGAGCAGGTTCAGGATCAGGCTCAGGGTCAAGATCAAGTTCTAGTTCAAGCTCAAGCTCAAGCTCAGGTTCAACTTCCTCAGGTAATGGTGGTGCAGGTTCAGAAGCAGGCTCATACGCTGGATCAAGAGCTGGTTCTGGTTCTGGTAATCGAGGTGGATCAAGCGAGGCAGGTTCAGAAGCAGGCTCATATGCTGGATCAAGAGCTGGTTCTGGTTCCGGTAATTAATGGTCCTAGATACTTAAGGATATCATGTAGCTATGGTAAGGAGATGGTAACTAAATATTACATTAGAAAAAATAAATAATAGCTTATACTAGTTTAATTTGAAATGAAAAAAAAATAAAAATAAAGAAAAGACTGCATGAAGTCCTATATATAGTACGTAATGTGTACCTTGTTCTAGTTAATTTGTATTGTCATCACTCATGTATTAGTTTAAATCAATCGATGAATATAAGTGTGGTTTGTGTTTATATATTCTCTCTTTCCCTGAAAGTTGTTATTTTATATAATACTAAAAAGATGTATCGTTTGTAAATTTATGACATGGAGAATGTGCTGGATTGGTCAAAAAGGCACTAATACCTAACTAATTTCAATTCATAACATTGATCAACCTTAGCTTATGCTTAATCTTTCTTTTATTTAATTAGTTAAATAAATACCATGCCAACCACTCAAGATTGGGATCTCAATCCTTCATTATAAAAGAGATTGACAATTAATTAAGAGTGAATGTTCCATGGAACACTCTAGAATATCCAAATGGATGGCCACCATAACTAAGTTAGTCATCTCATCAAAGAGTTGAATTTAATATTTTTAGTTCATAAATTGATGATATTGATTTTAAATACTTGCTTCGGAGCATTAGTTAAGGTACCTGGTACTTGTTGCTGATGGGAGATGGCAAATATCACGTGAAATTAGTTGAGATGCATGAAAATTGACCCGACACTCGTATCAATTTGGTACATAATAATTTATTAAATTATTCTAGTTGGGACCTTCATAGAACCTTCTCTAAGCATAGTTATCAAGAAAAATTATTAATAAATATTTTATGACGACGTGCAAGCTGCAAAATTAGCTTAATTAAAGCATGTACATAGGGTCCCTAATATTATTTTATTTTTATAAATTATAAGAATGAGTGTACACTAACTTTCTAACGTGGTCCAACTATAGTAATGTCTCTTTAGCTGTATTATTATCTTTCCTAGGGAGAATAATATGAAATAATCATACATTATTTACTTCTTAAGTAAACATTTTACACTTTCTTTTCCATTGCTACAAATTAATTGTCAAAATAATGTATGATTATTCATTCTGCCTATGCACAAAGGATTAGAATTAGCCAAACCTTGCTAAATTCTTATATATATATATTTTCATGTGCTAGTTAATCTATCATCTTTTTCCATTATAATTGATAGTCCCCAAAAAATAAATCCACCTAAATGTAAAACATTATTCAATTACATTTGAATTTTTAGTCTCATTATGAACTAGTGACAGCCGTAAAAATACATCATTTACTTGACTAACAACTAATTTGAATACATCCTGATCTTACAACATGAGTAAATACACCTCAATCTTACAACATGATTAAATACACCCCTAAATTCTTATCAAGTTTATGAGTGTTTTCAACACTTTTCTTAGTTTTTTTATTAAGAGCATCACATTCCTACAAAAGTTTGAGACCACTCTAGCTATATCATGTGGCAGATCGAAAGTATATCTAAATTTAATTAGTAAAGTAGAAATTTATTTTTAAGATTATCAATAATTAAAAAAACAAAACTAATAATATTCATCAAATTCAGAAATATTTTTAATATTTATCTCATTAATAAAGTATTTGACTTACACAACTTGCATAAATGAGGATCGAATATTAAATAAATTATACATATAGAACTAATAAATAAATAATCTTAAATATAATTACTATCTATATAAAAAAAATCATATATAAATTTATAAATAATCGATCTATATTATTAATATATACGTAACTGTAACCGCTGCCGAACAACCCTTTACAAAGTTATCTTCTACATTTTCTAATTTTACCCATCCCTTTCTTTCTCTATCCTCTCCACTTTCCTAAATTTACACTGTGTGCCATTAGCTGTCCTTTCTCTTTCTCTCTCTTCCAAAATCATCATTCTTTAACGCGTTCACGCGTTTATTCGAAGCTTTTTTTTCTATATACTCTGCCCTATATATATTCCTCCCTTTTTCTGCATACACTAAATCCCATTTTTCTCTGTATCAAAATCGTACAATTCTTCCTTCAATCTCAGATTTCATTTCTAACAATTTCTAGCCTATTGATTTCATAAGGTTAAAAAAAAAATGAGGGGATTAGAAGAAGAATTCATTCCATCAACACCAGGAAAGTTCAAAGACAAAACGTATTACTCCGGTAACCGGCAATTTCACCGATGTTTCGCTTCAACAAGTACAATGTTCTTATGGGCATTGTTTTTATTAGCTTTAACGGCGTCGTATTTGAGTTTTCAGTCCTTCATGGATTCCGGTACCCGGTATCTCTCCTCCACATGGGGTAGTCTTCATTGGGAGAAACAAGTTCGTGATTCCGCCCAAATCCACCGTGTCAACGGCATGTCCGTACTCGTCACCGGCGCCGCCGGTTTCGTCGGATCTCACGTTTCAATCGCATTGAAAAAACGTGGAGACGGTGTCGTCGGCATTGACAATTTCAACAATTACTATGACCCTTCGTTGAAAAAAGCTCGGAAAAATCTGTTAAATTTGCAAAATGTGTACCTCATTGAAGGGGATATTAACGATGTTCATATGTTAGCAAAGCTATTTGATATCGTAGCGTTTACACACGTTATGCATTTAGCTGCACAAGCTGGTGTTCGCTACGCCATGGAAAATCCCAAATCTTATGTTCATAGTAATATTGCTGGGCTTGTTACTCTTCTCGAAGCTTGCAAAAATGCAAACCCTCAACCCGCCATTGTTTGGGCACGCTCGAGCTCAGTATACGGGTTGAACGAAAAGGTACCGTTCTCCGAATCGGATCGAACGGATCAACCCGCTTCGTTATATGCAGCAACGAAGAAAGCTGGTGAAGAAATTACACATAGTTATAATCACATTTACGGGTTATCAATAACCGGGTTGAGGTTTTTTACTGTTTACGGTCCATGGGGAAGACCCGACATGGCCTATTTCTCATTTACTCGGAATATCTTACAAGGTAAACCGATAACAGTTTATCGGGGCAAGAATCGGGTCGATTTAGCCCGTGATTTTACCTATATTGATGATATTGTGAAAGGATGTGTCGGGTCACTTGATACAGCAGGGAAGAGTACCGGGTCGGGTGGGAAAAAACGGAGCCCGGCTATGTTTCGGATATTTAACTTGGGTAATACTTCCCCCGTGACGGTACCGATGATGGTTGCGATGTTAGAGAAGCATTTGAAAGTAAAAGCTAAGAAACATTTTTTGGATATGCCCGGAAACGGCGACGTTCCGTTTACACATGCGAATATTAGTTTGGCCCAAAAACAACTCGGGTATAAACCTACAACCGATTTACAAACCGGATTGGGAAAATTCGTTAGGTGGTATCTCTCCTATTATGGCTATAGTCAAGAAAAGTCCGTAAAATAATAATTATTTTTTTCCTTTGATTATTTTTAGGATTTTTAGATTTTATGTTACCGCGAAAAAGGGGAAAGAAAAGAATATTATTCTTTTCTTGTGGGAAGGAGGAGTGAAGAAGATTGAACTCCTTATTCCATGTTAGAGTATTATTGTTATTATTACTTGCTTTTCTTGTAAAAGGATAAAAGAAATAAAAAAAATTGCTCATTCTATCAATGATATTTGCATTTTTTATTTTTAATTATATGTTTAAGTATGTCTTTTTTTATCTCCTATCAAGTGTTTGATATTTATATCGAAACTGGACTAAATCATATTAGGAGTAAAGTGCTGCTTAACAAAAACGATTCTATATTTAAGAAGACACAAACATAAAACCTCTTGATCTTTCTTTGCAATCAAAATCAAAGCATAGAGTGAGAGTATATATTTCCAAACATTGGATACTAGATATTTGATATTTGAGTTGAATAACTTATATATTTTGATGATAATTTTTTTTTATAAGGAGCTATTTTTCTTGAATAAAGTTATATATGATATCGATTTAATTTAATCGAATTTTAATGCACTATCGAAATCGAGATTTTAAAAAAAAGATAGCAGACAGCTAAGGCCCATCGAGAAGGACGGCTGAGTAAAGGCGTGAAATACGGCTACGGGTTTAATGGTGGGGCCCAATACCATGTGACACTTCTAATTGCAATTCCGCTGGATTGGGCCCATGAAATTTTGTTTTTTTTAATAAGAAATTTAATATAGTAGATAAATGAAGGTAAGTAATATAATATTAAAATTATTTTTAAAAAATAAAAATAAACTTGGTCATTCACTTTATTTTTCCATACGTTGCACCAAAATAGGAAATGGAAATAAAAAATTCACCCCAAAAAAGTCTAGAGATGCACATGGGGAGAGAGGAGGAAAAATCCTTTCTTATTTATATGGTATGTTTGATTGTTGTTTATAGAACATGGGATCTAGCGTTTGTCGGTTTAAAATGAGTATAAGCTTTTATATACATAGCTCGAGTCAAAAGTAATGAATTAATAGTTAAACTCAACCAAACTCAACCTAGATCATGCTAGGTAGGGCGGAGTTGACTTATAAGTAAGGGGTTGATATGAATCGAGTATTTTTATCTGGATCTAGTTATAAATAGGTATTAAGAAATCTAAAAACTTAAATCAATAAAGTGATTGAGAATCTTGAGGTCTCAAGTTTAAAATTCAAGAAGACAAAAAACACTAGGTAATTCTTTCCATCTATTTTAGTCTTGATGAACAGAGTTACCTGGTACCTGTTGCTGATGGGAGGTAACAGATATCATATGGTCAGTGGAATTGATCGAGATGCGTGAAAGTTGGCCGGAACACCACATTCATACAAAAATTATAAGAAATTCAAAAACTATATGAAATTTTGAGGTCGTCATAAGAATCTATAAGCTTTAAATCCTGGATCCTGGTACTAGGTACCATGGATTGCATGCATTAACAACTTCCATAATTTCCTTTTTGGCAAAATGAGTTTAGATTAAGCTAGACTGTGAGTATTGATTTTCAGACACATGAGATTGATCCTGAGAAGGATTATTATTAGTTGTAACATCTTGATGACTAAAAGGATTCCCAAATGGATTTTTGTCATTATTGTTAACCAATGCTGCTGGTCCTTCTAATAGTAGTCGAGGCACATCACCTATATTTTCTTGAATTTGTGCTTCATGTTCTTGAATCATAGTTTGTTGTTGAAGAGACACAATAGCCATTTGTTGCTGCATCATCAAGGCTTCGTGTTGTCCGATGAACGATTCGTGTGATTGAGACATATTAGCAACTTGTTGTTGCATGAAAACACCATAGTCATGGTAATGAGCCATAGCAGCCATTTGTGCACCATTTGTTCCAGAGTTTGTTGAGCTATAAAATGCATCTTGTGAATTATCAGCTACCTCGAACGGATTAGACGAAACTTCCCTATTGTAAGGGTCATTTACAATGTTCTGTCTTGCCAATGCTGTTTCATATAGATTATCCAACTTTGATCTATCTAGTACACCCCCCTGTATCTGAAAACAGGACACACAAATGTTTCAAACTAACGTTATAGTCGTTGTCACGAGCACAAAAACAGTTCGGTTTGAGTAAGCCTGCTTGTATAGTAAAAAGGCTAACCAGTTTATTTTGATCTATGGATGCCCCCGTTGATGCTGTAACGAGTTCCAATTCCCAGCCTGTAGGTTGACTACTTTGATCTGAATTTGATAACTCATCTACACATAATGTGATTATCATTTTGTGAAGAAATCTTAGTACGTAGACTCGTCTTCTTTGATGAATAATCATCATAGGAGTAATATAAAGAAGACGAAAAGAAGGAAAAATATACCTGGTGTACTAATAACTAAAGCTAACGCGTTGTTGTTATCTTCTGGTGCAATTGATTGATCTTCACTTGGTTCGTCAAAAGACTATAAATATTCATAATTAGCTATGCGTAATCATTATGAAAGATCATCTCATTTTTTCATTTAGGAGTTAAGAAGGTTCTTACTAAAAGGTCAGGAATGAGAGGCGGGGCTGGAGTCTCCGCGTTACTCTCTTCTTTCGTCTGTACTTCAGTTTCTTGCTCTTCATCAGTCTCTAGTTTGCATCCAGGAACAGCAATGACCTTGGTATTTTTGTCATCGTCATCCTGTTGGCATAACGAAAAGGAAAAATAGCATTAATAGTAAACAGAGAAGAGCGAGTTCTGTAGGTTCAACTATATAGAAACGTGAAGAAAATAATGTATATAAGATCACACTCATTCTTAACCAACTAGCTCTAGATCTTGAGTTCGCCTATATTAAATACTTCACAACATACCGGCTTCCATGTAAGCATTAGAGGTTTTGGTGCATCCGTCAAGTACTCTTCCATCGCTAATATGAATGATTCCGGAGGCTATAACGTTATCAAACAAACACACAAATCTGTCAGTGACTTGAAACTTGAAATAGGAAATCGGCACCAGAATGAATAAAAGAACAATGTCAAAATGGATTACCTTTTCTATCTTAACGTACTTCTGCCCTCGTCCAAAATCAAGGTTCCTACATATCTCAAAGAACTCAGATAGCTTTACTGCCTGCATATCACACATATTTCCAAGTATCAAAACAAACTATGCACAACGAGTCGATCTTAATATATGTATGTATATACAAAGGAAAATGCACATACCTGATCTCCTGCCCTTCGATAAATTTCAAGTGCTCTAACTGCATCATGACGTTGCATCTCAAAAAACTATACAAGGTTATTAGTCGATCAGTGTTGCTTTTTATATTACAAATAGATTCGATAATTGAATCATACACTTGGATTATATCGTACTTTGTCCACTAAGTTAAGCATTCCATCAGCAATTGCTACATATAGACTTGCACTTTCTGCTGCAACCTGTGTTAAACAAAAGTTGATTTTTGAATGTGAAAAGCTTCTACATCGGATAAAATTAGTCGTATATATACATATAGTGGAAGGACATTCGATAATTACTCACAATTGAAAGGGCATGCTGAATCAAGAAGTTATATTGAGCTGCTCCCTTTGGCTGAAAATATGACAGTAGTCATTATTCCTCTAAAGCAAAACAAATGAATCGGTTATTCAGTAATTGATCGATTCATCACCTGGCAATCGAGAAGACGAGAGAGCAGTTTCTGTAAACAAGGTACTGTCTCTATCAAGGTTGGAGTGTTTAATTCCTTCATTCTCTGTTTAGTATCAACAACAAAAGATTTGTCGTTCGAAAGAAAAAACTGATCATTCACATATCAAAAGTACCTTTCACTAATATTTGTGATCATAACATGACATTTCTAGTACAGAAAGAGCATGTTTAAAGTTAAAGAGTTACTAAATATATGGCGTCATTTTTTTGGGAACGGACTAAAAAATTTAAAGTGTCATTCAAGAAATGGAGCTCAATATACTTTAGTTTCTTTCGAGGCAAATATCATACCTTTCGTTCTCTCTGAAAATCAAATTTCACCAAGCAGTAGCATTCAAGGTATTCTTCGAGATATAAAGCATAAGAACGAATCCACGTAGAATAGTCCCATGCTTCACAATCGATCAAAAATTAGACATGGTTAGTTTCTCACATTCTAGCTAGTAGTAACTTTTTGCATATGATAAGCCAAAAGAGAGGTGATATGTGTACCATTTGCACTCGAATCATCCTTGAAATGTGTTAGGTTTAACAAATGGCCTCGATGAGCACTATAGTTAATAAGCTCTTGAAGAAATGATATATCAACTTCCCTCATAGCACGATGAATAACAACTAAAGCTTTTAGCGCAACCTGAAAGAAAAAAAAATGAACCTTTCAACCACAAAGAGGACGATATACAAGTAGATTGTCTTAAGTTAAAACCATGAGAAAGAGCTTGACGAGTCTGTGAACTTTCATCTGTTTTACATAGATGGTAGAAGAGCACGAAAACCAGTCATACAGAGAAAAAAGAACTAAATGCATTAATTGAAGTAAAAAAGTAAATAAAACAAATTGGTAGCATGGTGTCATTAGATCATACTTGCCAAGTATGTGTTTTGGTGAGCCTTTTGGAAAGAGTATGTAAGCAATAGCCAACATCTGCTCGAGGTCTGTTGCATGAAATCGCATTGAAAAAAGCTGCAAAAAGGAGGAGTGTACTTATAACGTTAAGTCAAAATTCAGAAAAGGTTCACTGAAAAAACATGTCTGTGCACATCATATAAGTCGGAAAACAAAATGACAGAGTCCAAATTAGCCATAAACAACACTAATTTCATCAGGGCTTGCCTCAGCCTTCAAGTAATCGAAGTTCACGTGCTAGTGAGACCACTAAAGATTGACGAGTTAAATTGAACTTACTTTGTACGTGCTTCTCCTTTGGCATTACCTCGACATGATTAGTGGCTTTGAGTATAGCAACATCAAGTTTCTGAAGGAAAGAACATACATATATTCTTAACTAATGGTTTCGGACTTTCAGTAACTCAATATTAACAAGTTTGTTTATATTCGAACAAATACTTCACCTTGTACTCACTGTTAACCTTCGCCATCCCAACCATTGTGGAATCTTTTAAAGCGCCAAAAGCTTTCCTCGCCATATATATGCAGTATTCAGAACTCCCTACAACTTAATGTATTACCTGCAACAAGAACGTCGAATCAGTGACAATATTCTACAAGTAACCAACAAAAAAGTAGGCTAGTTAACAAAATATAGCATACTTATAGGCAGGGGCGGCTCCGCATTCACCTGAGCCCCCCTCGACAAAAACTTACACCGTATATATAAGGTAATATTTTGAACTTTTATCCGTACATATATAGATTTTGAATCCCCTGAACACAATGCTAGAGGTTGCTTAGTGGTTTAGAGGTTCAAAATCCAAGTTTAAACTCCCTTAATGAAAATTCTAGATCCGTTACTGCTAATAGGAAACCATATTAATGGGATTGATTAACCACTTCCATAACCTCAAATTAAGATTTTTCACTTTCATGGAGAAAAAAATGTGATTAATTACAAAACACAATTAAGTGATCTCAAATTGAACAGAGATTGATAAAACAAAACTTGCAATTTTGCATATTTCAACATCTCATGCAGAGTCCCATGAGAGCCCTATGTTTAACGTTCAACTGAACTCAGTATTTTTGACACGAACCATAAATATATGTATGACAAAATCACTGACCTATCAAATTAAATCTTGCATCCGCCTCTAATTTATAGAGATTAATAAAAAGGGAAAAATGACAAAATATTTATATATGATTCATTAATTGAGAAAATCATTATGAATGATCACGATTATTGCGCAATTCATCAAATATGAATAAAATAGATACAAATGTGATTCATGCAATATATGCATGAACACAAATAATACAAATATAGAGGAAATGGTTACCGATCGCCGTCCGGTGGCCGGAAAATACTCCGGTGATTGAGTGGCTAATTAAGTTAACAAAAATGAGGGAAAAAGAAAATCATATTATTATTATATGATCATAAGTCATAACAGAGGCCAAAGAAACAGATATAAATATTTTTGGGTTTGCTAAAGATTCGGTATAGTGGTTTTGGCAATTCTATAAATATATAAATGTGTTATACACCAGCTATATATAGTGTGATAAAAGAAAGGATCGAGTCGGATATGAGCTGATCTAAAATGAATTAGCTAAAAAACAAATAAAATATTTGATCTTATGTATATTCAATATGAATAAAAAGGGTAAACCCAATAAATTATATGGATTATAGATTACAAGATTATTATTTTTTATTCATGTTTTTTTAGAAAATATTTTTCTGAAAAATAAGTGGTCCTGAATCGAGGTTGGAAGGTCAAAATTTGTGTCTTGATTCAAAGTCGGAAGTTGGATCTCAGATTTGGATCCATTTCGGGTGGTGAGGTTTAAGGAAAGTTTTGAAATTTATTTTCCTTACTTTATGTATGAAAGTCTTAGAGGAAAATAAGTCTATTTGAAGAATATTTTTCAAAACAATTAAGCTAATCAAACATGAAAAAATTAAAAAAAAAAATCCACAAGGATTGACCAAACATGAAACAAGAATTCATGATCATCTATGTTTTATTTTTGTGTGTATTAATGCACATATTTTTTGAAATATGACTAACTAACTCTATTTGACTCCTAATTTTATGAGTACATTCATGATAACCAAGTAAGTGATATTTATTGCCTCAACATGATTGACGTCATTTTTTGAAGTTTCAGATTCACAAAACAAGAATCCAGAATTATCTAAACTTACCGTGTGTATTAGTTCATTAATTTTTTAAAATATGTCTGACCAACTCCTTTTGACCTCAAAATTTATAGCTTCATTTGTAACGATCTAGTGAACAACACTCATTGTTTCTACATGATTGATGTCACCTTCTTCTTCTTTTCTCGAGTTTCCAAGTCACGAAGTAGGAATTGAGGATTATCTAAAAATTTCTTGAGTATTAATTCATGAATTTTTGAAATATGACTATCTGACTCGGTTTGACCTCAAATTTACCGAATTCATTCGTAACGACCTACTGGATGATACTCTCTGCCTCTGCAAGACCAACACCACTTTTTTGGAGTTTCGATGTCAAGAAACAAATATTCAAAATTATCTAAGTTTTTCATGTATATTAAAGCATTAGTTTTTCAGAATATGTCTTACTCCATTTTACCCCAAATTTTGGAGATCCATTCGTGGCCACCCAGTGAACAATACACATTATTTCCACAAAACTAACATCACTTCTTTTGAAGTTTCAGGATCATGAAATACAAATTTAGGATTATCGAAGCTTTATGTATATATTAGTTTATGAACTTTCCAAAATATAATTAACAAACTCCATTTAACCTTAATATCGCTTCTCTTTTATTTTTTTGGGGAGTTTTCAAGTCATGAAATTCAAAATTAACTCCACTCATAAATTTTACAAAATATGACTGATCAACTCAATTTCACTACTAAATTTGTAAGTCCATTCACAATACTCTTTTTCTCTACTAGACTGAGGTCTTTTCGAATTTCGAGATCACAAAACATGAATTCAAAGTAATTTTGTGCTACTCAAGCAGTGCATCCAAATAGAATAAATAGCAAATCCCACAAGACGTAAGTAATATGATCTCGTCAACATACCATATTCATAAAAGATCCAACATTAAATAATATAACATTAATCATATTCATATGCATCAGTCCTCCACAAGTTTTTGATGTTCTCCATCTTCAATGGGAAAAATAACTACCAAACTGCTTTTGATCTAGTTCTCCATTCTTTCAACAGCCTGAATCACTCTGGAACTGAACGGAATTCGACAAGCGCATGGTGAAATTGATGCCGATTTAGGTTCACCGTGCAGATCATCCATCTGGTTAATACATATTAGAAACAAGCTTTAGAGACCATTACATAGGAAGAATAAAGGCTCGTAGAATAATGAAAATGGATTCGTCCGACTCACCTTAAGAGCTCTTAGAAATATTTCACTTAGAACATGAGCGGACAAATAAGGCGACAGCCCTTGCACGCCAGTACAGGCTTTCCCGCTCAACTTCTGCACTGGTATTTGAGAAGTTGGTAATTGCTAGTCAGAGTCTTCGTAAACTTCCCCATCATCAGAAAGCTCATCAAAAGCTCGAACATCAAGCTGATAACGGAGGAGTCCTCCAATACCACCAAAACCTCGACAAAACTGAGATCCTTCTTGTGACTTGTTGGTGCCAAATTCCAGACTACAACCAAATTTCCTGTACTCATTAGCAAACCACTCAAGCAGTGACAATTTTTCCTGAACCTCTAATTCTGCATTTGTAGCAGGATCACGGAAGTTACTCTGATCAGCCTCCTGCTCCTTGTTCAAGTGTTTGACAACTGTTTCTCCAGAACCACTATTTTTCAGCACATACCTCATAATATCCAGATTTTCCCACACAATAAGTGTCTCGATAGCACCCATTTCCAGAACTTTTAATGTATCATCCACTCCAAAGACGTACTTCCCAGTGTCCTGACTAATCTCCTCAAAGTACTTGCCTATCAATTTCTTCTCTTGTATAAACTTCACATTGGCTAAGATCTCAGCAGACAGCTCAATTGCTTGGTTGAAACCATTTTCCCCTCCATAAGAAACATCAACCACATTTAGAATCTTAGCCTGAAGACGAGGATCAAACATATCAGATTGACTGAGCTCTGTTTTAAAGTCAGCAGATCCAGCTAGTATCAGGCCGGAAACATTGGGCTGACTGGTGGCAGGATTTATATAAAATTGGGTTGCAAGCTCTGCTGTCTTCCTGACATAGTTGTGTCGTTTCTCCATCCGGAGACGAGCAAAACGCAAGGCTGATTGTCCTCCTCTTCCGTGTTTCTTGGGCAGATCAACACTAAACTTATGAAGGACCTCGCGCGTGTTGCCACTCAATGTCCCAAAAAGAGTCCCATTCCCATCCATCACTATAAATCCAAATTTGTCATCAGATTCCAAAAGTTCATTCAGGGATTCAGTGTGGAACTTGTTATCACAAAGATAGAGTGATGCATTAATGGGCTTGAAGGGCTCAAAATCAATTGTAACCTTCTTCTCTTTCCCATCATCAGTCACAATTGTTCCAGTGTAAAGAACAAGCCCATTTGGTGGAACCTTGTTGTAGAGTTTAAGCCTCTGCTGAGCAGATGTGATTGCACCAAGCACAGATTGGCGATTCACTCTGCTCTTAATATTTGATGCAGTTCCAAACTCATCTCCAAGCATCTTGGTAACACGAGATACTTGATCACGTGGAGGCATAATTAGTGAAATCATGCTGGTGCCATTGCCTCTAGCAGCTTCCAGTGCCTTGATAAGTTTTTTAATCTTCCATATCTCAATGTTCTTATCGCTCTCCTGACCATCCGACATTGTATATGGAACTGCAGTTCAAACGGAAAACCATCAGATTGATAGTACACATAAGCAAACTCCTGAACAAGAAGAATACATAATAAACCAAGGTACAACAGTTCCGATCTTCAAGAAACTAACAAATGTCAAGCATTAAAAACAAACCAAACACTTGTAACATCTATACACACCTTACAAGTTAGCCAAGACACAGGAGTATATTTACATTACTGTATATCAGAGAACCGGGGTGAAAAGAATTCAAAAGCTCGACATATTTCTCCTTTGTATCAAATCAACTAAAGGAATCAGTAATCACAAGGCGTGCTTACATGCAGATTTTATTTAAAAAATCACATTTTCACTTCAAAATTTAGGATAAATACATAACTGTAAACAACAATCCCTGGGGCAGAGAATAACATATTCAGAGGAAGCTCAAATCAAGTTCTAGTAACACCAATATATAAGAAAAGCTTTTCTTTTTACTCCCACTGTCCCTATTTATGTGATGTTGTTTGACTTGACACGGAGTTTAACAAAGAAAGACGCACTTATGAAACTTGTGGTCTAAAACAAGTCATAGATATTTGTGTGTAGGCTATAAATCATCTTATACTGTTATACTAAAATACTCAGAAGTTTTAAAAGGACAATATATGAAGACCATAAGCACCAAAATCACCTACTTATAATACTGATCACATAAAAGAACTACTTTTTGTTAATCATACTTCTGGAATATAGATTTCACGCAATTATAGATTAATCTTCCGAACGAATCTATCTCCCTCTCTCAATTTCACCAATTCTCATAACAAATAGTGAAAAATTATCCAATTTCTTATCTAGATCCAATAAAAATACACTAAATTAACTAAACATAGAAAGGAATTATACTGTTAAACTCAAATACTTAGAAATCTTAAATCGACAACATGCAAGGACAATACGCACCAAAAATCACCTTTTCAAAATAATCATCATACAAAAAAAAACTCAATTTTATTAATCAAACATCTAAAATATAAATTCCACTCAACTATAGATTAATCTTCCGAACGAATTTATATCTCCCTCTTTCAATTTTAGCAATTCTTTTTAACAAACAGTGAAAAATTATTCAATTTCATATCTAGATCCAATAGAAATACATCAAATCAACTGAACATATAATGAAATTGCACAGATCCAAATTTTCAACAATAAAAATTGATCAGTAACTTCAATCAACAAAATCAAATTAGTAAAAATTCAAAAAAAAACCAAGCTCGTATAAAAAAAAATTCAGATTCAATAGCAATAAAATTCAGTAATTACGAGTTTTGGAAGATACCTTAGAGAAGATCAAGCGAGAGAGAAGAAAAAAAAACAGGTTACTTTTCAAACACAATGGTGTAAATTTGAGAAAATTGAGGGGGTGGGTGGGGTTTATTGTGACAAACTAGGGCAACCAGATAATATTTTTTCTTACTTTTTCCACTACTGAAGTTTTTGAAAAGTATTATTTGGTACTTTATTTTGTATTTTCAGCTTTTATGGTCCTTTATTCTTCTTATGTAGGGACAATTGTCCCGTTAACTCTTTCAGATATGAAATATAGGACATAAATCTTGGAAAATTATTTTGGAATATATCTTTAATGCTTCTTAAAAAGGAATTAGTTTTCTTACTTTTGGGCTACTATAGGGAAGTTTTTCTTTTTTTGTCCGATATCTTATATTGGAGTCGGACTAATTTGGATTCGTACCGAATAGGACCTCATTCGAGAGATAGTGATTCCTATCAAGAATTTTTTCATATATAGGGCTCAGACTTGAAACAATTTATTAGGACAAGAACAACTCTATCATATCTTTTTAGCGGTACTATAGGAAATTTTAGAAGTCACCGAGAGAAATCCAAATAAATGTTTTAGGCTTGTGTATAATGAAAGCAAAGAGAATTAAATATATACATCAATAACAATAAGAAAATCCTCATAGTAACCATGATGATATGATCATTTGTAAAAGGTATAATACCCTTTAACGATTTGACCTCAATTAACATCATGTTCTCAAATTTTGGGTGTCTATAATTAGACATTCAATTTTACAGAAAGTTGAACAAATAGGCACACACTTCATGTCCTACGTGATAATTCACGCGAGATACATTCAAATTGATTTGTAGGACGTCACGTAGGATGTATATATCTGCTTATTAATTAAATTTTATATAAGCTTAAGTATCTACTTATGCACACTTAAAATTAAATGACATAAATATCCTAGTGTCAAGTTATAATAGAATACGTTTATGTATTATGACTTTATAAAATAAAAAAGTAACATACTACAAGAAGGTAAATTGATTAGATAGAGTTGTATGATAATAAGTACCTTATAGATTTAATCAATAACGTTAGTCCAAACACCATAATTATAAAAACTAACTAAAACTTGTGTGAGACACTTATTGGTACCAGTTTCTGAAAAGGATAATTAGTTAATTACTCGTCATCGTTCATTATTTAAAAATCTCCTATTTTCGCGGCAAAAGAACAAGTTTGAATAAATTGATCATTTTTCTTCATCTCTTGAATTTTTTGATTAATGCAAAAACTCATGCATTTTTTGTGCTGTGTCACCGCCGTGGCTGACAAAAACACGGGGGTTGTACGTCATCATCCTCCCGGAAAACGTTCCTCCAAACTACATAATAACAATAGTGATAATTTGGATAATGGAATTTGTGGAATTTTATACAAATGGGCAAATTTTGGTAGAGGATGGAGGCCTCGTTGGTTTGTTCTTCATGGCGGTGTGCTTTTCTACTATAAAATCCATGGACAAGTTTTTAATTCCGAAACACAGAATGGCTTCACTGTCGTAGGAAAGAAATCATTTCGTTTCATCAACACATGTAAAACAACTCCATCTTCCCAATTCCTCCCTCGAAAACCATTACGTGAAATCCACCTCAAGGTATCTAATTTATAATGATATTATGCATTCCAAAAGGAAAAATGATGGGTTTTGGTATATATAAGGTCAAAAAATCTAATTTTTGTTCTTATTTGGATATGAATCCTTTAGGGTGTTTGACTAGGCACAGAGTTTAAGAAAGAAAAAAAAGACGTTTGAGATATATGAAGAATATTAGAATAGGTTGTCTACATTACACATCTTGGGATGCGTCCCTTCCCTAGACCCCTGCATGAACGCGGGATGCTTTGTGCACCAGACTGTCCTTGATTTGTAATTTTTAGTGTTATATATGTAGGTGCCTTATAAAATTGAACAAGAGGGTTGATAAGTAGTACTAGTTTGTTTGATTTTAGAAAAAAAGAATAATTAGAAGTTGTATGAGAAAATGGAATCATATGCTTTGTAACATTGATTTTCGATTTGTGGATTGGATATTATCTTAACACTACTATCTATATAGGACTCAACAGTAATGGGAAGTTGTTCAGACGATCGAAGGTTTTTGATAATTACTGGGAAGAAGAAGCTGCAATTGAGGGCAGAGTCGAAGGACGACAGATTAATATGGTTGGAAGGATTGTTTGCAGCAAAGAAGGCATTTATAACAAGTGATTTTGTTCATATGCCTAGAATGAACAACAATTGCAAGGTTGGAACTCGAGAAAGCGATATGAAAGGTTAATGTCATGAAGTTTTCATAAAACTAGAGCTATCATTATATTGTTCTGTTTTTTTCTCTGTTTCTTTATTTTGCTCTTTACTTTGTTTTCTCATAGTTAAGTGCTATCTTTTTAGTGTAATGTTTGAAAACTTGGATATGTGAGCTAGTGAGAAGAAGCAATGTTACTTGATCGTTATCAAATTAACTGCAATCTTTTTCTGTCCGTGAAGATCCCACTAGAGCGCTCTCTACTTCTATTAGGCCATGAACTAGATCAGAATCATTCTCAACGAGTCCATAAGAAGTGATCAAAATGGTAATATAAGAATATGGTTTAGACGGTTAAGTAATGATAAGTGAAATATTGTTTCATATGTTCATTGCAACCATAACTTGCTAATATGGAAAAAGTTCTCTAACTAATTTGGTATTTTGCAGGAGGAAACACAAGCAGATCGAACGAAGAGCATTATAGGCAGGAGGAGACTGATGATGATGTTCACACTGATAACTTGTTTTTTGATGCTCTAGATTGTCTTTCTACGTGTTCCTTGAGAACCGCCAATTGTTATGATGAAAGCTCATCTTTTGATTCTGATAATGAGGAGGTTCATCCATCTGAAGATGGTCTTAGTTCTTTTATGAGATTTGTCGAATGTGACTACCCTTACATAGAGCGAAGAGAGAAATTGCCTGACCCCGTTAATGAGGAGAAGGGAATAAGCCTTTGGTCGATGATCAAAGATAACATCGGGAAAGATCTAACTAGAGTTTGTCTTCCTGTCTACTTCAATGAACCCCTCTCTTCTTTGCAGAAATGTTTCGAAGATTTTGAGTACTCTTACCTTCTTGATCAAGCATATGAATGGGGGAGAACGGTAAGCATTTCCAACGAGTTGTGTGAACGTTGTGTGGTTTCCTTTTCCAGTAGAACTTAGTCCTTTGAACTCAATGTTTTCCACTTTAGCTATTTGAGATGTGATTGCTTTGAACATTATTTTTTGTAGGGAAATAGCCTTATGAGGATGCTTAATGTTGCAGCATTTGCTGTATCGGGATATGCTTGCACAGAAGGTAGAAAATTCAAGCCATTTAATCCATTATTGGGTGAGACATATGAAGCCAATTATCCAGACAAGGGACTACGTTTCATCTCGGAGAAGGTACAGTTCAATCGATCTCATGCTTTCTTTTCTCAACGAAATGACAATAAAATGCTTATTTTTTAAACCTGTTGACATAGGTAAGTCATCATCCCTTGATTCTTGCATGCTACTGTGAAGGCCGCGGTTGGAAGATGTGGGGAGATACCAATTTAAAAAGTAAATTTTGGGGTCCATCAATTCAACTTGATCCAGTTGGTGTCCTTAACTTAGAGTTCGATGATGGAGAAGTATTCCAATGGAGCAGGGTAAGTGTAATGTAATGGATCGACAAGCAATGCAACGACTACTTGCTGAAATGTTTAACTTATACTATATCAGGTAACAACGTCCATCTACAACCTCGTTATAGGGGAAGTCTATTGTGATCACTTTGGTACGATGCATATCCAAGGAAGTGGTGGCTACTCTTGCAAGCTTAAATTTAAGAAGCAATCCATTATGAATAGAAATCCACACCAGGTATAGTACCTCCACATTATATCGGTGTTTGTATACCACATTATCGGTGTTTTTACCTACTTACTAAATTTGGCATTGTAGGTACATGGAGTTGTACAAGATAAGAGTGGAAAAACAGCAGCAACTGTGTTTGGGAAATGGGATGAAAGTTTGAATTACTCAAACTTATCGATGGATTTAGGACAAGATATGGCGTATTTGCTTTGGAAGCAAAGCAAACCATCAAATTATCAAACAAAGTACAACTTTACACATTTCGCGGTCACACTTAATGAGCTCTCTCCTGATCTTGAGGTACCTATAATTGATAGTCCTCTATGTAACCGATACTTCTGGTTTATGCAAAATTTATTTACATTCTTCTTTCGCGGTTTCTGCAAACAGGAAAAGTTGCCTCCAACAGATTCAAGGCTTAGACCTGATCAAAGATTTCTTGAAAATGGAGAATATGAAGTTGCTAACTCAGAGAAGTTACGCCTAGAACAGAGGCAACGTCAGGTAACGTTAGCTAGTTTCATGAATATTCCCATCTTCGACTCATTAGATGTATCAATTAGTTCATTTCATACACAAATTCTTGAAAAATATAGTTCATTTTTTGCTCTCTTCGCGGATGAGTGAGGTTTTTCGCGTAACAAGTTGTCGTCATGCAGGCATCACAGATGCAGGAAAAAGGGTGGAAACCAAGGTGGTTTAGAAAGCCAAAAGGTAGTGATACATATCAGTATAGAGGAGGATATTGGGAAGCTAGAGAAACTGGTAAATGGGAATCATGTCCACATATTTTTTCTGAAGAAACTTAGACACCTTTTAATCCTTTTGCAATTTTCATGCAAGTAATGGACAGGCAAAAGGGGATAAACCACAGCATGTAAATAGACATAGACAAATGAAAAGTGTAAGTGGATATAGTCATATAGGATTGGAGGCTATGTTGTCGTGCCAGATCCTCCGAAAATGCACTACTTTTGGAGGATCAGACACACATCCATCGCCATTTTTGAAGAGTCCAATCAAACATAAGTTGGAGGTGGTTGATGTGAAAGGAGAAGAAAAAGGCTGTTTTTGCCTTTTACTTGTACTATAGTACTATATTATTTTATTTTTGTAGAGAGTTTCTTTTCTTCTTTCTTTTTAGGTTTTGATAGTCCATCATATTGTATATGCCCCCAAATCTTCCTTGAAATTCAAGGGAGCATTGTTATGTTTTATAGCTTGAAAAGACTTACTTAAGTTCATAAGATGTCAAAACATGACCAGGTGATTTATGTCCATCTGTTCAAGTTTTGGTGGATAGAGTTATCCGACACCTGTGTTGTTGGGAGATAGCAGGTACCCTGGAATAGTCGTGGTGCATGCAAGTTGGTGTCCGTAAAAAAAGAGAGCATGTTTTGCCTCTTACTTGTACTATACTATTTTCTTTTTGTAAAAAGTTTCTTTTGTTCTTCTTTATAGGCTTTCCAAGTCCATCCTATTGTATATGTTCCAAATCTTCTTTGAAATTCAAGCAAGCATTTAGGGTTGGATCTAGAAGGTTGATTACAAGTTCACATGAAACCAACAGTTTATTAAATATATAACATATCGTTGTAGTAACACATACTTTCAAAATTTTGAATTTGTCTCTGGTTAGTTTAGAAATGAAAGTTGTTATATGAAAAAAAAAATACTCATGAACATACATTTATAAACAGAGAATATGAAGGTCATACCCTTAATTCAGATAAAAATTTATGTTAGTACAATATGTTTTGAAAAACTTTTGCATTTAATCCATGTTCCAAATTTCCCTTGACATATTCAATAAATCTTTTGACTAATTTTAATACAAGTGACATAGAGCTATAGTTCCTTGGGAACATTAGTCGATGAGACCTCATCACTACATATGGGGCAAACCTGCAAAAGAAAAATATATAGAAGTATGAACATTAAGAAAATAGGCAAAAATAATAATAATGTAAATAAGTGTATTTAGCAATTAATTAAATTACCTTCTTTATTTGGAGCCATTTGTTTATACAATCTAAATGGTAGGGATGATCACATGGAAGTGCTACTAACTTCTCTCCTTCTTCATATTCCAATTGACACACCACACACCTATATATTCATCCAAAAATAATCACTTTTTCAATGTGTTATAAATTATTCAGTCAAATGACCATTTTGATAGGAGCGTTTCCCTTAAATAGACCTTATATAAATCAGATTAGTCGGCACCAATCCAGGTACCAAATATTGAGTGGATGGGAAACCAAAAAAGTTCTAATGACCAAAAGGTCACAATATAAATCACAGTATCACGAGTTCAAATCTTAATAACTATAAAAAAAAAATTAAAATTATTATGATCGAACGATCATCTACTTACTTGTCAACGAGTGTCTTGAAATTATTAGATTGAAATGTAGAAGAATGTAAGGATTTGCTGATTTCTTCTTCAGATAATCCTCTGTTCTCTACTCCAACAAATTCTCCTAAAGCAATTAATTCCTGTAACAACATTTATATACTTAAGTAAATCTCATGTATTTTTTGAACTAAACATTACAAATTATCATATTATATACCTCATAAGATAATTCATCTGGATCAACATCATCTTCCTCCATGTTATCATCATCATACTCATCGTCGTAGAACTGTAATTCAAAATCTACAAACAAAGGCGATTTCATATCTCAAAAACTTGAACTCGAGACCATTTATTACGTTCTTATAGAATAAGGTAATTAAATTAATTACCTTGAATCTCACTGTCTAAAAACTCTTCATCAGAGGCAGTAATTTCCTCATCTTCACTTTCACTTTCATCCATAGACAACATAATACATATCCTTTCCTGAAAATATCACACATTCATTAATTTTCATGCAAATTGTTAATTCTCGCAAAAAATAATAACCTTTTTATGTATATATGTCAAATTTTCTTGCAAGGTATAAATTACTGGGAAAAAACTTAAATATGTCATCGAACTTTGAGAAACAGTTTATCTATGTCACCGTTAAAAGTTTGGCTCATCTATGCCATTTTTCGTTTGAGAAAATGATCATCCATGCCATTATTTGTTAACAGAAACGATTTGGATTTTGCAAAACCATTTTTTACACGTGGTCAACTATGATTCGGCCACGTCATTTATTAAATCATTTTAAAAAAAAAAAAAGACTCAAATATGTCATCGAACTTTGAGAAAAGATTCATCTATGACATTCCAGTTAACAAATTATGGCATGGATGAACCTTTTCTCAAATTGAAATGGCATAGATGAGCCAAACTTTCAATTGATGACATAGATGAGCATTTTCTCAAAGTTCGATGACATATTTCAGTCTTTTCCCTAAATTATATTTTGATTCACCAAAAGTAAAAATCTTGGCTCTGTCACGACATACAACAAGAATTAAATTTTAAACATAAGATTAGAGTATAAAAAAGTATAACACATACCTCATCTATTTGGCTTAGAGGTGTTGTTCTGGTAGTTGGCTTCCTCTGTTCATCATCAGCCATAATAATTAATTAATAAGTATATCTTTAATTTGTTAAATTAATTTCTACAATTGGATGGCAAAAATAATATGGATTGAATGGGATGTTATAATGAGAAATATGGAGGAATTTATGGGTTAACTTAAGTCTTAAGAAACTTTCATGCAAAGCAAAGAAAGAAATCTAAAAGAACTTGCATTCAATTTTCTAAGATTCCAATATTCTTGTTTTCAAATTTGTCTCTGTGTGCTACTTCATATTAGTTAATTTAGAATATATCTTGGTGGCATTAACAATTAATACTATATAGTTTTCAGTTGAATATCCCTTTGGAATATTCGATAAAATTGAAATAATACAGAAAAGATTAGCATGGCTTATGCGCCAGAATAGCATAAAAATGGAGTTTTAATTGAATTGAAATGCGATTTACACCAATCTCTAGTTAACTGAGATTATAGATCATTTTAAGTGACGTTATCTTAAATTGCATTTACTTGATCAAAGAGTCAACAATAAACGAATGTTAGGCTTGAAAAAAGATAATAAATATCCCTAATTATTTTTCTAAAATTGAGTTTAAGGACTATCTTCGGATAGACTCTGAGGAGGTGCTTAACACGTTCCTTTCGAGTAATCAAAACTCTTCCCTAGATTTTCATTGGTTTCGCAAATTAAAACAGAGTTTACATTTACATTTTTTTCAAAAATGATTTTCCTAATCTTTTTCTTAAAATTAGGTAGGGACTCTAAACAATTTTTAAATTAAGAGGCATAACCATTTGACCCTTAACTTGACGTCAGCTGACAACTGATCTTTAACTTTGGGTGTGCACAAATAAACACTTAAACTTGTATAAAATTGACAAATAGACACATTCGTCCTACATATCACTCTACATGACAATTTTGTGTCCTACGTGTATTATGCCATGTAGGACATGTGCGTTTATTTGTTCAATTTTATACAAGTTTAAGTGTCTACTTATGCACACTCAAAGTTGGAGGGCATAGTTATCCGTTGAAGCCAAGTTAAGAGTCATGTTTATGTATTTTGCCTAACCATTTTATGTTGCGAACTATTTCGACCTGCTCGAAAATAGGGTGCGACAGTACTACACATGAGAGTCTTAAGATTATAGCTATATATATATATAAGATTGACTGCTCTCAAACAAATCTAAATTGAATCTATTTTACCTCATTGTACAACATGTTAATTTGACAACACATGAATTGGACAATCTAATACAAATAAATTTAAATGTGTGTGTGTGTGTGAAACTTTATCATGACCTATAACATATATCTAAATTTCTATCTTTTGATCTTCTTCATCTTCAGTTGTTGATGATCATAATCTTGGTTATCAGTTGATGGTCTTTGATCATCTTGAGAAACTGGAGCCACATATATTTCCAATTTATTTTGATCAATAGAATCAACAATATTACTATTTGAAATATCACTTATTTTCTCATCTCCTATATAAGTAAAGTTATCATAATTGAGATATGGACATATATTTGGATCATATCCATGAAAATCATGATTTTGTCCATTTGAATAATAATTATTATCAAAATTGTCCATAACACCATAGGGTAGTTGATGAGAAAAACTTGGTTGCATGGTTGAAGTGGAAGCAATGTCAGTACTATTTATGAGTGGTTGGTATTGTTGCAACGAAGAATGTTCATCTGACCACGATGAATGATTAAAAATTTGATCATCGTCATTGTCATTGTCATTGTCATTCTTATTTCTACTTTGATAGTATATCACACAAAGTGTTAACTCATAATCTGACTACAAAAATAAAAAAATAAAGTCAAATATAATCAAAGAATATACTTGAAAAAAATAAGAAGGAGATTAAATAAAAAGTTTATATACCTCATTGATTAGTAGTGGAGAATTGGTAGGAAATCTATACTCCAACATAAGCCAAGAAGTTTTTTTGCCTTTTGAATTATTTGGACTTGATTCAAAGTAGGCAAGAGATGTTTTTGTTCCAATTATATTATTGTTTTTTACTATACCTTTACGTGCTTGTGTAGATTTCCAATAACCTTTTCTTGAATGTAAATTTCTCTCGATTTTATTTCCATTACCAAACTTCTTTTTTGATTGAGTAAAGAAATACATACGTCCATCCCAATGTTCTTCAACAAACCCTATAGCAAGCAAAATAAACTCAAATTAGTATATTCTTAATCAATAAAATCGTGATAAAAACGTTAAATTTGGAATACAAAGAGGTTCACACAAGTGATATCCCATAAATTTTCACCATAACCAAAACTCTCAAAGTCCCTAGGACTACATTATATTGTGAACAGGGCGGAGCCACCTTATACTAAGGGGGTTCGACGGAAAATTATATTATTTATATATGGTTAAAATAATTTTTTATGTATATATAGTAGATGTCGAACCCCCTTCGACTACTTCGTGTGTCTATTTCTACCCCCTTATTGAAAATTCTGGCTCCGCCACAGATTGTGAATGCAGATTAAGTTAGAAGGAAAACAAAAAAAAAGGACTAGCCAAATATAAAGACTTTATATTTATGGTAAGAAACTCAGGATAAATACCCAACAAATTCATCAAGAAAATTTTAAAAAGCCATAAATCAGGAGGAATTTTTTTTAATTAAAAAAATGCTAGCTAAGGATAAGAATGTGTACCAGATAGTTGATGAGGTTCATACTGATAAATATCAAGATCATTAATAATTCCAGGTGGAATATAACCATTAGAACCTTTAAGTTTCAAATATATATTCAATTCTTCATCCGTTGGCACAAAATGGAAGCCTATTGGCAATATATTCTTCCATTGACAATCATATTCATAATTTGATAAAGCCATAACAATTCAAAAAATAAATAAATAGAGAAAGACTATACTATAAATTTTCAATGCTAAATTTTAGGATTTGTGAAATAAAGAATCAGAGAGATTTATGTGTATTTATACTAATATTTTGGTTATCCTACTTAACCTATGATTTGGATTAGAAAAATAGAATTCAATATGGAAAAGATTAATTTTGATAATCCCACTTTAATTTGTAATTTGGATTAGAAAGTAAAAGATTAATTTTGGCAAATTATAAATATGGATTCTACCGTACTTTTACCGGAACAAGTTAGCTAGCAGGGTTACAAGCTAGTACCGGTCCGAACTGTTTGCCATTAAGCGGCATTTTAGTTTTTTTAAAATTGCGGAATTATTAATATATTTAAAATTATTTTTGAGATACAAAGTTATTTCTTTCTTTTTAATGAAAAGGTTTGCTTTTTCTATCCATAGTGCTCCATCCGTTTCAATCGTTTGTCGAATTTTGATTGACACGGAATTTTTTGTAAAGAAAAAAAAGCACAAAGAACTATACGGATAAGTTCTTATAGAATATGAAATTGTTTCTATTTAAAACAGAATTACTAAGGATTTTCATGTTTTGGATATTAAAGGAGAGGCTCAAGCATATTAGTGGCCTAAAGTCAAAAATAAATTGTAGACCTT
The DNA here is from genome assembly GCA_029582245.1 of Solanum etuberosum. Classification (NCBI taxonomy): domain Eukaryota; kingdom Viridiplantae; phylum Streptophyta; class Magnoliopsida; order Solanales; family Solanaceae; genus Solanum; species Solanum etuberosum. Next base: position 6,509 of record JAJONR010000486.1, on the reverse strand, counting down.
AAACTTTTTATTTTTTTATTTAAAGTGTACTATTTTAGTTTTTAAAAATGTAGGGTTGTTAATATATTTGAAATTATTTTTGAGATGCAAAATTATTACTTTCTTTCTAATGAAAAAATTTACTTTTTTCTATCAATAGTACTTCATCTGTTTCAATCGTTTGTCGAATTTTGATTTGATACGAATTTTTTTTTTTAAAAAAAAAAGTAAAAAAGATTAATAACATGTTATTACTAACCAATAAATATGTTTTCACAACTTTCAAATTTCCATTCCAACACAATTTCATACAAACACAAATAGATAAATATTAGGTCAGTACACGCATAGACATCTACCATCTAGTGTACGTGATATGAATCAATGTCAAACTCCTCCAACCACACAACTTTAGTTTAATTAAAGAGAAACTGACTTACGATAATCAACTTACATAAAATGAAACATGAGACAAAAAACTACAAATATTTATTATTTCAAATGATCATAATAAACAACTTAAATATTAATGTTGATGAGAAGCAAATTATTTCATCTATCTACAAATAATATTCTCCATGATCAATACATATTCTCCTGAATTTTTGTTTTACCTAAATCACATTTGGAAAATACTTATATAGGAAGTGTCTCTAGAGCTAGTAAACACTTCCTAGATAAGAATTTCCCATTATTTCCTCGACCATATATATATATATATTAAAAAAAAATTAATAAAAGAAAATTAAAACTATATCAATTTATCTTTGACTAATTAAGCATCATAATCAAATTGCAAAAGGGGTTGCATTAAGGAATTGATCTCATTAAAGACCAAATCCTCTCCTTGGTCATGACCAAAGTTACCAAATTCTTGAGAATCAAAATAAGTTTTTATATCCTCAGGGAAGCTACTACTTTGTGGTGGATCCGGGTCGGGTAATTCGACCGGTGCAGGCGGGCACTCGGCCGCTAAAGTCATTTCCATCATTTCCTTGAACTTGGTAGATTGGAGCAATAGTCCGAGAGCTGATGTAGCAGAAGATGGTCGACTTTGAGAGACTGAGACATCAGAAATAGGCGTATTTATAGTAAGTTGTAGATCGGGATAAACAAGAGCTGTAGAGGATGAGGTCGTTGTCGTGGTCGTGATCGTAGTCGATCCAATACTATGATTTGGAGTTGGAATCATGTTGGTTTCAACATTAGGGTTTGATTGATTGTTCTTATTAGGTTTTAGCCATTTGATGTAACGACTAAGGTCAAAATTGGTCACAGCATTTAGTCCACGATATTCAATAGCTGCCATGTCATATGCAGTTGCAGCCTCTTCTTGTGTAGCTAAAAAAAAATAAAAGAGCCTGTTTAATTAACCTATGAAAAAGAATCAGGTTAATAGATTATGATAACACGTAAAAAATAATAATTAATTAAATAAAAATTTATCTTTAATGTCATAGATTAAGGATTTTCACAATTATTTAAATGTGACATTTTTTTTTAATCTAGTATTGCAAACTAGTATTCATGTATATTGTGATTATGAGTTATATATTGATTTATCGTGTCATCTAAAAAGATATTTATATATACTTATTCTTAACATATGACTTATGAGATTACTTACTTTAAAATGAGGGAAAAAAGATAAATATACCCTCGAACTATCGTAAATGGTATATAGATACTCTATGTCATACTTTTGGGATATTGGTGCCCCTACCATTCAAAAACTAGAGCATATATACCCTTCACTCTAACGAAAGACTAAATAGGAACACGTGGCGCAATTTTATCCGTCGATCCAATATTTAATAAATGTCGATCGGTGGATAAGATTATGATACGTATATATCCGTTAGTATAAAGAGTATATATGCTCTAGTTTTTGGATGGTAGGGGCACCAATGTCCCAAAAGTATGACGGAGGGTATCTGCATACCATTTACGATAGCTCGGATGTATATTTGTCCTTTTCCTCTTAAAATAAAGACGGGTTATTTATTACAATAAATTAAAATATAATATATTTTTTTAAACTAGCTTTGAAATGAGTATGATTAAGGTACATGTTTATAGAAAAGTACTTACCATATGTTCCAAGATAAAGATACTTATTGCCAAAAACTCTGCCTATTCGAGCTTCCCATCTTCCATTATGGTGATGTCTGCGATCGATCGATGAATAAAATGCTCAGTTGGAACAAATCAAAATAATAATATTGCAAAGTATGGTTAATTATATTTGGTACCTTGCAACTCCACGATATTTTGAAACTCCTCTTGAGAATCCACTACTTTTCCTATTTATTATACCAATTGATTAATCAAACAAATAATTAAAAAACTTTTTTTCCCTAAGTGAAAATGAAATAACATTTAGTACTCAAGTTAATTAACTAATTACCTTCTCAATGATCCAATATACTCTTCTCTAGACTGATTCTCCATTTCTATGATTTCCTTTTCATAAGTTGATACCTAAAAGGATAAGATAATATAAGTATTCGAAATATATGATCGATTATTTCATATAAAATCTTATGTTGTTAGAGAATTACGTAATTTAAAGATTTACTTGATAAATATTTTTACACAATAAAAAATGTTTGCTTATTATATTGTTGATACAAATATTTGGTTTTTGCTCACGTACGGATCTGATTCTTCATAAGTCAAGTACGTGAAGATTCTTTTAAATAATAAATGATAGTAAGACTCAAATTCGTGACATATATTTGCTCTAGTATCATGTTGAAATATATAACAATTTCAATTATCATCGATTTTTTTTTTTTGTATATATTAGTTTGTAAATAATTGTTTTATAAAATTAAAAAGAATTTAATTAAGATGAGTTATTAATTACCGGAAAATTAAGAATGGTTTCACTTCCCCAATATTTAAGTGCAGCCAAATCATAAGCATGAGCAGCTGTTCCTTCATCATCATAAGCACCTAAAAAAAAGTAATTTACCATATTTTAATTCAATATATTATTCACTTACAAAATAAATATAAAATCAAGAAAATTTAGATAATGATACATACCAAGATAAACTGCATTATTTCCATGAGAGTTCACCATTTCATAAAAAAAGAAGAAAAAAAAGAGTCAATTAGTTTAGCAGCTTAGAGAATTAATTAAATTGAAAAAAAAAATAGTGGGATTTTTTTTCAAAATTATGAACCTTGTCTTCCTTTCTTGTTCTGAGATTCATTCCAGCAATTCTTATCCCATAAATGAGCTTCATACCTACCCGTCCATCGATGCCTGAATTAATAACCGTTAAAAGTGTGCGATAATCTCATCTAAAAAGTTAAATTATTATTTAATAATATTTTCAATAAGACTCCTCATGTACGTGCAACCAATAGTTATTTTTCATGATTTAGCACGTGGAAGTCCATCTTAATAATAATTTGTCATAGTGAGATTTGAACTTTGGACATCTGTTTGTCTGCTTTGATACCATATTTGAATGTGAGAATCACGACACATTTCAACGTTATCATGATATTAGGGCAGGTGGAAGGTTGTGAATTCAAGTCTCAATGACCACATACTTGAACAAAAATATCTAAGAATTTAAAGAACAAAATCATGAACATATAGAACATGAAAATACAAAATAATATGTGACCGTGAGATTTGAACTTAAGACGTCTTGTCTATCTGCTTTGATACCATATTGGAATTTGTGATTCATGACACATTTCAACATGATATTAGTACACACGAAAGGTCATGAATTCGAGTCTCAATGACCAGACCACATATATACTAGAACAGAAACATCAACAACTTAAAAGAACAAAATCAAGAACATATACAACATGAAGATACAAAATAATGTATGCTAGTGAAATTTGAACTCAAGACATTTATCTGCTTTGATATCGAATGTACATGATTCATGACATATTTCAACATGATATTAGTGCACACAAAAGGTCATGAATTCAATCGAGTCTCAAATAACCACATACTTGAACAAAAAAACATCAACCATTTAAAGAACAAAATCAAGATCATATACAACATGAAGATATAAAATAACGTGTGATAATGAGATTTAAATTGAGGACCTCTGTCTGTCTATTTTGATACCATATATGAATGTCTGAGTCATGACACATTTCAACATTATGATATTAGTGCATGCAAAAGATCGTAAATTCAAGTCTCAACGACTACATACTTGAATATATACAACATGAAAATACAATAATTGACATGAAATAATATAATTGTAGAAAATAAATTAAACCTTGTGACTCCTCGATAAATGGAGCTACGTTGAGGTGGAGAGTCTCTTGGCACAGTTTTTCTAGTTCTTTTCACCTTAACAATTGAACCAATAATATTATTTCCATTATTAGTACTTGAATTATTCTTAATCTGATTTTGCTGTGATAATTTCCCCATTAAAACTTTGTAATATTTCTTTTTAAAACAAAGACTCTTTCAAATGAAATGACCAAGTCTTCCAACGGATATAATGGGGCTTTTTAAAGGGAATTAATCTAAGATTTTATCAATTAAAAAAAAGATTTTATTAATTTATTATTTTTACATTTTTTTATGATTAAAAATGATGATAATTTTTAAGAGGGAAATTAAGGAAGTTTCGATTTTTGGAAGAACATGTTGTGCTGTCAATTAATTAAGAAAATAGCCGGCAATATATGAGATTTTATTTAATTATTTTTGTCATCTTTATATGGCCTGCATGATTTTTTCTTAGTGTCCTAACTTGATTTTGTGGTTTGTGCTTTTTAATTAATTTCATTTATGTATTGATTAGTGTATGTAATATTTCAATATGTTTAAGATTTCTTGAATTTAATTATGTAAATTCGTTTGATTCACTGTATTTTAGTACGTAACAATGCTTTTGGTTTATTGGACAACATTTCCTTCATATATTTAATATTTAACCTATGATCATAACCAAAAAGTAGTTATTAGTTTTGATAGATACCAATTAGTGCTTACAAATGATTGTTTAAGGTCAATTCGGAGGATGATGCTTTCAACATAATTTTCTAATTAATGGTGGAGCAATCGCACCACTGCACGACAATCTAATAATATATATTAGTAAAGATTGTTAATTATTCATCTGATAATTGATGTACGTAGATATATTTCATGTATATATGGCTTAAACTCAAAAAAAAGTATTGTATCTTTTATAAAATACTAAAGAGACTTTCAAAAGGAATCATGACAATTAATGTAAGACGGTGAAAGCAATGTGGTTAACTTCTAAAAATATTAAAAATTATATTTTTATATATCTATCAAGTCACTTAAATGATAATTATATGCTTTCAATTAACTCTGCATAATAAATGAAATTAACAATCTTAAAAAAAAAGTCAAATAACAAGCTACACATATTAAAAGTCTCTAACAATACGTAAACAAATTCTTTCTACTATGCATTATCAGTATATATATATATATATAGTTAAATCCTCCAAAATTATAAGTTACACGAGGTTGAAAATATGTTTAATTACGTACACCCAAAAGGGATTATGACAAAAATTATTGTAGTTTATTTTTTCTCTTGGAATTGCCTTAATGGCCTATCAGTCTATCACTATTCATTTTTCATTAATTTGGACACCCAAAAAGACTCCATTTATTTATTTATTAATGATTTGTTACTAACTTATTGTTTGTTTGTTTATTTATTTATTTATTTATGTTATCTTTGGAATTTAAAAAGGTTTTGTCGAAGCTTCTGCTTGCAAGGATAAATTTCCTTATCACCTCTTTCCAAATTACCAAATTCTTTTGGTGTTTATGACGTTCATTTGCCAAAATGTTGCATATTTATTTGTCTATTTTACATGTGTTTAATATTTATTTGGTTGGCTTTCAATAAGTATCTATAATTGTCAATAATTGCCCTAAGATTGTGGATATATAGGCGGAGCTAGGTGGGGTTCGTGGATTCTGACGAACCCACTAGCTTTTTTGTAGATCATGTATTTGTATTAGAAAATTAAATAAATATATTTGTATATCAACTTGTGAACTCCTAAAAAAATTGATTGACAACTCAATAATAAGGAAGGGACAGTGGAAATGCCTTTCACACCCGTATTGCGGGTTCAAACCCCACTATCAATCTTCTTCTTAAAATGTAGAACCCCAAAATTTCTAATCTTGGCTCCGCCTCTGTAGATTACATGTCCTCTTCTGATATATCACTACAACAAAGATAGGGTTTAACGGCAATTATTTATCGGTAGTAAAATAGTTATCGTTATATTATATTTAACTGTAATAAATATAATTAATGAGTTTAGTGACTCTGGATATTATGATTTTAACTTAATTACTGTTAAATCTTTTTACGACAATAAATATTGCCACTTCTAGTTCATTCCCCGTTTTCTTTTCCTAAATTTAGTATTTTATAGTTTGTTGTGTTTCCACATTACCATCATTATTCAATTTAAAATTTCCTTGCAAATATCAAGATATTATTCTGCAGACTCGTTAATTATAT